>OZ024914.1:4180681-4418181 GCA_964017125.1 Flabesymbios commensalis
CAATACAACCATAATCCAGTTTGGATCTGATGTGAGACCGATAAATCCTCAGTAAGGTTGTCCGGTCACCACCCCAATCCTTGCTGGATATAACTCGTAGTAATTGTAATGCTTTCCTACACTTATCTTTCATATATTTGATGTGTGGAATAAAACTGAGCTTCTTGTCGAAAAACAGACCAAGAAATTTGACCTGATATTTATGTCTAAATGGGTTTATTTTTTTTTTTATTATAGTATATAGTATTATAGTATATATTATATATTTGTTTTGACAATGACACTGTTTTGACTTAGACTTGTAGTTTTTACACAATCACTCCAATTTCATGGAGATATAGTGACTTGAAAAGTCGTTCATTTTTAATTCACTTCATATTTTACATTATTTATACTGATATTTTTATACCCATTAAACTGTGTTGTAGTGCAGGCGCTTCAACATGTCATCAGACTCGTTACATATAGGTGCCAGGAGCATCGTCATCTTATCATATCAAACATTTTAAATTGAATATTTTAGTACGAACATGCTTTTATTAGGTTTGTCTTTCCTTTACTACTTTAACTATATAATATGGGATACTGTAATACCTGGAATTTTCACTTAAATGGCCATACTGGCCGAAAAGTGAAGTAAAGCAAATATTTTACTTACTTACTTACTTATAGAGAGCAACAACTCTATATAAGAAAGAGTGCAGCATTGGAGGCTGCACAGAGCAGATTGGGAGGCCTTCCAACAGTCTTGTGGGGAGAGCCTCACAATCTCTCAATTTGAGAATGAAGAGGGGGTTGATGACCCTATAGCCCTTTTTACAGCAAAGTTACACAATATAGCAGATAAAAGCATACCCAAAACCTCTACAGTTCCCAAAAAAATCGACAAACCCTGGTTTGATGAAGGTTGCCGAAAGGCAATAGACAAAAGGAAAAAAATCCTTGCAAAAAATTAAAAAACATCCAACTAGACAAAACCTTGACAGATATAAGTAAGATTACGCTAAAGCTCGCCGCACAATCAGTGAAGCCAAGCGGCAATCTTGGAGAGCATATGTCTCCACACTTAATAATAATACATCGGCAAAACATACTTGGCAAATGCTGCGCAGAATCAGTGGCAAGAGGAAAGATAAAACCATCAAGTACCTTGTCACTGATTCTGACACAATAACCAATAAAACGGATATTGCAGAAACGCTGGCGACATCCTTCGCTGCTAAATCATCGCCAGATCATTATCAGGAAAAAATTCGAAAGATTAAGGACAAGGAGAAGGAGAACACATTGGACTTTGAGTCAGATAATGACGAAAAGTACAATGTTGATTTCTCTAAACGAGGGCTAATTAAATCTATCGCTCAGGCAACTGATTCGGCAACTGGCCCTGATGAAATTCACTACCAGTTTCTGAAACATTTGCCTGATGTATCACTTGATCTGTTGCTTCTACTCTTGAATGATCTGTGGCAATCTCAGGATTTCCCAGATGGATGCAGAGAAGCAACAGTGATCCCGATCCCTAAACCTGGAAAAGATCGAACAGATCCTAATAATTATAGGCCAATAGCATTGACAAGTTGTCTTTGCAAAATCATGGAGCGCATGATCAATCATCGTCTCACATGGTTTTTACAAGACAATAACATAATAACTAAATATCAATGTGGTTTTCAAAAAGGAAAAAGCACCACACACCATTTGGTCAGACTGGAGACTTATATCCGTCAAGGTTTTGTTAAAAATCTACATACAGCTGGAATATTTTTTGATTTAGAAAAGGCCTGGGATACCTCATGGAAAGGTGGTATCATGAAAGATCTCCATGAAATGGGCCTGAAGGGTAGATTACCCTTATTCATTGATAATTTTTTAAAGGGGAGAAAATTTAAAGTCCGCTTAGACAACACCCACTCTTCACTAAATCCACAGGAGGAGGGTGTCCCACAAGGTAGTATCCTTTCACCAACTCTATTTACCGTTAAAATAAACAGTATAATTGATTCTTTACCAGACGATATTGAAAAATCATTATATGTTGATGATCTGGCTGTTTACTGCCAGTCAAGCAATATGGCAATAATTGAGCGGCGCCTGCAAGGTTGCCTCGATAAGTTGGTGACTTGTGCGGATGAGAACGGCTTTAAATTTTCTCCCACAAAAACTTGATGTGTACATTTTTGCAAAAAAAATGGCTTACAGCCTGAGCCTAATCTCAAACTATATGGACAACAGCTTCCTGTTGAAGAGCAGGTCAAATTTCTTGGTCTGTTTTTCGACAAGAAGCTCAGTTTTATTCCACACATCAAATATATGAAAGATAAGTGTAGGAAAGCATTACAATTACTACGAGTTATATCCAGCAAGGATTGGGGTGGTGACCGGACAACCTTACTGAGGATTTACCGGTCTCACATCAGATCCAAACTGGATTATGGTTGTATTGTTTATGGTTCAGCGAGACGATCGTACTTAGCAGTACTTGATCCAATCGCGAACCAAGGTTTGAGATTATGCTCAGGGGCATTTCGAACATCACCAATCGAAAGTCTTCAGGTGGAGACCGGTGAGCCCTCTTTAGAGACTCGCCGGTTGAAGCTGAGCCTGCAATACTATATGAAGATGAAAGCAAATCCTGAGAACCCGGCATACTCGTGTGTTGTCAACCCAGAGTACAAGAGACTGTTTAACAACAAGCCAGGGACTATACCTACTTTGGGTATAAGGCTTCAACCCCATCTGGAGGACATGGAGGTGGAGCTCGACGCAATTAGCGTTGTGCGCCCACCAGAATGTCCACCCTGGCTTCTCCAACAGCCTAATATACTTTTTAACCTCTCAGATCTCAGGAAAGGAGACACCTGTCCCCTTGTCTTCCAGAGCATGTTGCTTGAGTTATTTTGTAGATTTCCGAGGCACCGGAAGGTGTATACTGACGGATCAAAGGAAGACAGACAGCTATGTCCTTTGTCTGTGATGATCATGAATTTAGCTGCCGCATTAACGATGAGGCTTCAATTTGCACAGCAGAGCTGTTAGCTATTGAAGCTGCCATCGAATACATATGGGATAGTAATGACGAGGAGTTCATGATCATCACAGACTCGCTATCTTCATTGCAGGCTCTTAAGAGTCAAAAACTCAACAACCCAGTTGTTTCCAATATTTTGCATATGTGTCACTACTTGTCTGGGCACAAGGACATTATTTTTTGCTGGGTACCCAGCCATATTGGAATACAGGGTAATGAACGGGCTGATGTTTTGGCCAAGGCTGCCCTGGATAAGACGAAACAGTTTTATTATATACCATATACTGATTTCAAGTATAACATCTCTGTCTACCTTGATGACATTTTGCAAGGTGAATGGAACATCAATGTCACCAGCAAATTGTTCGAGGTACAACCAATCATTAAGCGATCTTTTTACACCAATGGAACGCCGAAGAGATGACGTTGTCTTATGCAGGGCCAGAATTGGCCATGCCTATTTCACAAACGGCTATTTATTGAGAGGAGAATTGCGACCTATGTGCTGCAATACTCGTCTCACTGTAAGACATGTCCTTCTCAGTTGTGCGAAATATGCGCAAATCAGAAGGAAGTATTTTGCATTTAATTCATTATTTGAGCTATTCAGGGACACCCCTGCTGGTTTTATTATTCAGTTCCTTCGGGAATGTAACCTATATTACATGTTTTAATTATTAAACATAATACTTTTTACACAATCACTCCAATTTCATGGAGATATAGTGACTTGATAAGTCGTTCATTTTATAATAACTTCATATTTTACATTATTTATACTGATATTTTTAAACTCATTAAACTGTGTTGTAGTGCAGGCGCTACAGCATGGCATCAGACTCGTTACATATAGGTGCCAGGAGCATCGTCATCTTATCATATCAAACACTTTAAACTGAATATTTTAGTACGATCATGCTTTTATTGGCTTTGTCTTTCCTTTACTACTTTAACTATACAATATGGGATATTGTAATACCTGGAATTTTCACTTAAATGGCCATACTGGCCGAAAAGTGAAGTAAAGCATTTTACTTACTTACTTACTCGCTCTGTCATGCTAGTTCTCGATGACAGACCCGATCCCCAGCTGTGGGAGCATTGTAGGTCTACTCATAATTCCTCTATGATTTGGTTTTTGTGTTTGCAGTGGTTTCTCTTTGGCATCCTGGCGATGGACGGGATGTCCGAAAGAAACCATTGCCATATAATTATTTTTTCACTTTATTGTTTTAAAGGTTTCTCTGTGGCATCCTGGCGGATAATGCAGCATGTCATAGAGAAGCCAATGCCGTACAATTACCCTGTGGTGACTTACGGTGTCCTCACGGTTGTGATCGCTCTGTGATGTCCTCCAATATCACAGACCTTATTACCAACTGTGGGGGCACTGTGAGTCTTTAATTTTTGGGAATTTTTTGTGGTTTCATGATTTCTCTGGCCATACTGGCCGAAAAGTGAAGTAAAGAAGACATTTACTTACTTACTTAATGGTTTCTCTGTTCATTGTTTATGTCATTCATATTTATGTCTAAATGGGTTTATTTTTTTTTATTATAGTATATAGTATTATAGTATATATTATATATTTGTTTTGACAATGACACTGTTTTGACTTAGACTTGTAGTTTTTACACAATCACTCCAATTTCATGGAGATATAGTGACTTGAAAAGTCGTTCATTTTTAATTCACTTCATATTTTACATTATTTATACTGATATTTTTATACCCATTAAACTGTGTTGTAGTGCAGGCGCTTCAACATGTCATCAGACTCGTTACATATAGGTGCCAGGAGCATCGTCATCTTATCATATCAAACATTTTAAATTGAATATTTTAGTACGAACATGCTTTTATTAGGTTTGTCTTTCCTTTACTACTTTAACTATATAATATGGGATACTGTAATACCTGGAATTTTCACTTAAATGGCCATACTGGCCGAAAAGTGAAGTAAAGCAAATATTTTACTTACTTACTTACTTATAGAGAGCAACAACTCTATATAAGAAAGAGTGCAGCATTGGAGGCTGCACAGAGCAGATTGGGAGGCCTTCCAACAGTCTTGTGGGGAGAGCCTCACAATCTCTCAATTTGAGAATGAAGAGGGGGTTGATGACCCTATAGCCCTTTTTACAGCAAAGTTACACAATATAGCAGATAAAAGCATACCCAAAACCTCTACAGTTCCCAAAAAAATCGACAAACCCTGGTTTGATGAAGGTTGCCGAAAGGCAATAGACAAAAGGAAAAAAATCCTTGCAAAAAATTAAAAAACATCCAACTAGACAAAACCTTGACAGATATAAGTAAGATTACGCTAAAGCTCGCCGCACAATCAGTGAAGCCAAGCGGCAATCTTGGAGAGCATATGTCTCCACACTTAATAATAATACATCGGCAAAACATACTTGGCAAATGCTGCGCAGAATCAGTGGCAAGAGGAAAGATAAAACCATCAAGTACCTTGTCACTGATTCTGACACAATAACCAATAAAACGGATATTGCAGAAACGCTGGCGACATCCTTCGCTGCTAAATCATCGCCAGATCATTATCAGGAAAAAATTCGAAAGATTAAGGACAAGGAGAAGGAGAACACATTGGACTTTGAGTCAGATAATGACGAAAAGTACAATGTTGATTTCTCTAAACGAGGGCTAATTAAATCTATCGCTCAGGCAACTGATTCGGCAACTGGCCCTGATGAAATTCACTACCAGTTTCTGAAACATTTGCCTGATGTATCACTTGATCTGTTGCTTCTACTCTTGAATGATCTGTGGCAATCTCAGGATTTCCCAGATGGATGCAGAGAAGCAACAGTGATCCCGATCCCTAAACCTGGAAAAGATCGAACAGATCCTAATAATTATAGGCCAATAGCATTGACAAGTTGTCTTTGCAAAATCATGGAGCGCATGATCAATCATCGTCTCACATGGTTTTTACAAGACAATAACATAATAACTAAATATCAATGTGGTTTTCAAAAAGGAAAAAGCACCACACACCATTTGGTCAGACTGGAGACTTATATCCGTCAAGGTTTTGTTAAAAATCTACATACAGCTGGAATATTTTTTGATTTAGAAAAGGCCTGGGATACCTCATGGAAAGGTGGTATCATGAAAGATCTCCATGAAATGGGCCTGAAGGGTAGATTACCCTTATTCATTGATAATTTTTTAAAGGGGAGAAAATTTAAAGTCCGCTTAGACAACACCCACTCTTCACTAAATCCACAGGAGGAGGGTGTCCCACAAGGTAGTATCCTTTCACCAACTCTATTTACCGTTAAAATAAACAGTATAATTGATTCTTTACCAGACGATATTGAAAAATCATTATATGTTGATGATCTGGCTGTTTACTGCCAGTCAAGCAATATGGCAATAATTGAGCGGCGCCTGCAAGGTTGCCTCGATAAGTTGGTGACTTGTGCGGATGAGAACGGCTTTAAATTTTCTCCCACAAAAACTTTATGTGTACATTTTTGCAAAAAAAATGGCTTACAGCCTGAGCCTAATCTCAAACTATATGGACAACAGCTTCCTGTTGAAGAGCAGGTCAAATTTCTTGGTCTGTTTTTCGACAAGAAGCTCAGTTTTATTCCACACATCAAATATATGAAAGATAAGTGTAGGAAAGCATTACAATTACTACGAGTTATATCCAGCAAGGATTGGGGTGGTGACCGGACAACCTTACTGAGGATTTACCGGTCTCACATCAGATCCAAACTGGATTATGGTTGTATTGTTTATGGTTCAGCGAGACGATCGTACTTAGCAGTACTTGATCCAATCGCGAACCAAGGTTTGAGATTATGCTCAGGGGCATTTCGAACATCACCAATCGAAAGTCTTCAGGTGGAGACCGGTGAGCCCTCTTTAGAGACTCGCCGGTTGAAGCTGAGCCTGCAATACTATATGAAGATGAAAGCAAATCCTGAGAACCCGGCATACTCGTGTGTTGTCAACCCAGAGTACAAGAGACTGTTTAACAACAAGCCAGGGACTATACCTACTTTGGGTATAAGGCTTCAACCCCATCTGGAGGACATGGAGGTGGAGCTCGACGCAATTAGCGTTGTGCGCCCACCAGAATGTCCACCCTGGCTTCTCCAACAGCCTAATATACTTTTTAACCTCTCAGATCTCAGGAAAGGAGACACCTGTCCCCTTGTCTTCCAGAGCATGTTGCTTGAGTTATTTTGTAGATTTCCGAGGCACCGGAAGGTGTATACTGACGGATCAAAGGAAGACAGACAGCTATGTCCTTTGTCTGTGATGATCATGAATTTAGCTGCCGCATTAACGATGAGGCTTCAATTTGCACAGCAGAGCTGTTAGCTATTGAAGCTGCCATCGAATACATATGGGATAGTAATGACGAGGAGTTCATGATCATCACAGACTCGCTATCTTCATTGCAGGCTCTTAAGAGTCAAAAACTCAACAACCCAGTTGTTTCCAATATTTTGCATATGTGTCACTACTTGTCTGGGCACAAGGACATTATTTTTTGCTGGGTACCCAGCCATATTGGAATACAGGGTAATGAACGGGCTGATGTCTTGGCCAAGGCTGCCCTGGATAAGACAAAACAGTTTTATTATATACCATATACTGATTTCAAGTATAACATCTCGGTCTACCTTGATGACATTTTGCAAGGTGAATGGAACATCAATGTCACCAGCAAATTGTTCGAGGTACAACCAATCATTAAGCGATCTTTTACACCAATGGAACGCCGAAAGAGATGATGTTGTCTTATGCAGGGCCAGAATTGGCCATGCCTATTTCACAAACGGCTATTTATTGAGAGGAGAATTGCGACCTATGTGCTGCAATACTCGTCTCACTGTAAGACATGTCCTTCTCAGTTGTGCGAAATATGCGCACATCAGAAGGAAGTATTTTGCATTTAATTCCTTATTTGAGCTATTCAGGGACACCCCTGCTGGTTTTATTATTCAGTTCCTTCGGGAATGTAACCTATATTATATGTTTTAATTATTAGACTCAGACTTGTAGTTTTTACACAATCACTCCAATTTCATGGAGATATAGTGACTTGATAAGTCGTTCTTTTTATAATCACTTCATATTTTACATTATTTATACTGATATTTTTATACTCATTAAACTGTGTTATAGTGCAGGCGCTACAACATGTCATCAGACTCGTTACATATAGGTGCCAGGAGCATCGTCATCTTATCATATCAAACATTTTAAACTGAATATTTTAGTACGATCATGCTTTTCTTGGCTTTGTCTTTTCTTTACTACTTTAACTATACAATATGGGATATTGAAATACTCGGAATTTTCACTTAAATGGCCATACTGGCCGAAAAGTGAAGTAAAGCATTTTACTTACTTACTTACTTATCTTAAACCATTCAAAAGATAAATTTAAATAATCCTACGCTGAACAATATGAAAAAGAATTAGTTACTTATCTAGCAAAGATGTACCAGCATTACTAAACTATATGAAACATCAATATAAATGTTAACAATATCACACTGTCGTTAACAATAATATAATTATGTCAATCACACATCAGTCATTCATCAGCACACACAACAAAATCATAAAAACAATAATACAACAACCCCTAACGACCTGGAAAATAGACATCAGATTAGTGATCATCGTTGTGAGGTTTGCACAGTATAATCAAATAAACACTCACCACGATTTCTCAGTCTCCTTCGGTTATCCTCCAGGTCGCAGAACGCGATGATCAAATGGACTAACGACGTGAGCGCCTCAGGTTACCGCAGGAGTATTCACACTCACGCCGGAATACGCTAGGCCCCCATTTTCGAAAGATGTTGTTCTCGAGAGCTGAAACATAAAAGTGTTGCCTCATAACTCTGACACGATCCTATTTAAACAGAAAACCTCAGCTGTACACAATCATACATTTCATACAATTATCATACTAGTTAGTCAATGAAGACATCATGCTTCACTGCTTCTGCCAGCATAGAGATAGGCCTACGTGAGACGGCCTATAGTAGAGTCATTTTTGCAGGATCCGTGCCCATTTTCTTCTTACCTTTATTTCTCGATTGATTTGTCAACTAAAACCCTTTATAAAAAAATATAGCTCCCATGTACCTCTCAAAATTGACGAGAAAATTTTCAAAATGGCCGTTTTTCAAAATGGCCGCCATCGCCATTTTGAAAAATATAAAATACGATAACTCTGTAAGTTACCAATCTATAAAAATAATTGATATAGAAAATTGTACTATTTTTGACAGGACTAATTCAATAGAATGCTTATTTTTTAGATTTGGGACCTTTTTGACTTCTAAATTCAAAATGGCCGCCATCGACATTTTGAAAAAACGAAAAAATACGAGCACTCGGTAACTAAACATGCTATAAAGATAAATAATATGTCAAATACTACTATTTTGGCATGACAAATTCAATGGAATGCATATTTTTTGTATTTGGGACCATCTTGACCTCTAAATCCAAAATTGCCACCAACGCCATTTTGAAAAAAACCCGAAAAAATACGATAACTCGGTAACTAAACATGGTATGAAGATAAATAATATGTAAAATTCTATATTTTGGCATAACGAATTCAATGGAAGAAATATTTTTTTGTATTTGGGACAATCTTGACCTCTAAATGCAAAATGGCCGCCATCACTATTTAAAAAAAAAGAAACAACACGATAACGCTGTAACTAAACATGCTACAAAGATAAATAATATGTCAAATTCTATATTTTGGCATGACAGATTCAATGGAAGGGGTATTTTTTGTATTTGAGACCATCTTGACCTCTAAATCCAAAGTAGCCGCCATCGCCATTTTGAAAAAAAAATGACAAAATACGATAACTCGGTACCTAAACATGCTATAAAGATAACACACTGACTGTTCAGTGTGAATCACAACGTTGTGTGACGGATGCGAGCATCGTCGTACATTCCCGGGCCTGCGAGGATGTAAAGATAAATGTAAAATTCTGATATTTTTGGCATGACAAATTTAATGGAAGGCCTAACTTCTAACTTGTATGTCAATATATATATTTTTCTTTTTTACACCCGAACTGTTGAGATGAGTGCAATCTACATCAAAGGTGTCCTTACGCCAGCGGCACACGTATGCAATAGTAAGGGTCTCCTGACTGTTGCTTTATTGTTGTAAATTGTGTATCATGTATATTTCCTGTCAAATAAATAATTCTGAGTCTATAAAGATAAATTATATATCAAATTCCACTAGTTTGACATAACAAATCCAAGGAATAGTTATTTTTTTTAGATTTTAGACCATCCTGACTTCTAAATCCAAAATGGCCACAACTGCCAATTTGAAAAAAATACGTAACTAAACATGCTATAAGTATAAATATTATGTCAGATTCCACTCTATTTAACATGACAAGTCCAATGGAATGGTAATGTGGGACAATCCGGACCTCAAAATTAAAGTGGCTACCATCGCCATTTTGAAAATAGGAAAAATAGGATAACTCAGTAATTAAACAAAATATACAGATAAATGGTGTGTTTATTATCTGAAACCATCCCGACCTCTATCCAAGATAGCTGGCATACAAAAATATAATAACTTGATAAGCAAATTTTAAAAATAAATAATTTAACATGCCAAAATGACCAATTTTTGTCAAGACAAATTCAATGTTATGGCTATTTGTAGAGCTGGGAACATCCTTTGCGATTGATATCTTTAAATATCTCTGTCACTACAGAAGTCACTGACTGAGATGCAATCACTAGACTCAAAATGGCGATGGTGGCCATTTCGCATTTAGAGGTCAAGATGGTCCTAAATACAAAAAATAAGCATTCCATTTAATTTGTCCTGACAAAATAGTAGAGTTTGACATATTATTTATATTTATAGCATGTTTAGTCACCAAGTTATCGTATTTTTTACTTTTTTTTCAAAATGGCGATGGCGGCCATTTTGGATTTAGAGGTCAAGATAGTCCCAAAAAGAAAAAATAAGCATTCCATTGTATGTTTCATGCCAAAATAGTAGAATTTGACATATTATTTATCTTTATGGCATGTTTAGTTACCAAGTTATCGTATTTTTCTTTTTTTTTCAAAATGCCGATGGAGGCCATTTTGGATTTAGAGGTCAATGTTCTTCCATTTGTTATTTATCAGGCCGACAGAAGACACTTCTGACTCGAAATTAAATTATTTTCTATTTGTCATTTATCAGGCCGACAGAAGACACTTCCGACTTGAAATGAAATGTTCTTCTATTTGTTATTTAACAGACCGACAGACGACACTTCCGACTCGAGATTAAATGTTCTTTCATTTGTCATTTATCAGGCCGACAGAAGACACTTCCGACTCGAAATGAAATAATCTTTCATTTGTCATTTATCAGGTCGACAGAAAACACTTCCGACTCGAAAGTAAATGTTCTTCCATTTGTCATTTATCAGGCCGACAGAAGACACTTCCGACTCGAAATGAAATGTTCTTCTATTTGTCATTTATCACACCGACAGAAGACACTTCCGACTCGAAAATAAATGTTCTTCCAATTGTCATTTATCAGGCCGACAGAAGACACTTCCGACTCCAAATGAAATGTTCTTCTATTTGTCATTTATCAGACCGACAGAAGACACTTCCGACTCGAAAGTGAATGTTCTTTCATTTGTCATTTATCAGGCCGACAGAAGACACTTCCGACTCGAAATTAAATGTCATCATCATATGTACATCATTCATCTCATCAATTGACTACAACGTTTTTATCATATTATAATGTCACTTAAAAGACCTTTTGTGCCGAAAAGTGACGTAAAGCAATGATTTACTACTACTACTTGTCATTTATCAGGCCGACAGAAGACACTTCCGACTCGAAATGAAATAATCTTTTATTTGCCTATTTATCAGTCCAACAGAAAACACTGCCGACTCGAAATGAAATGTTCTTCTATTTGTCATTTATCAGGCCGACAGAAGACACTTCAGACTCGAAAGTAAATTATTTTCTATTTGTCATTTATTAGGCTGACAGAAGACACTTCAGACTCGAAATGAAATGTTCTTCTATTTGTCATTTATCAGGCCGACAGAAGACACTTCCGACTCTAAATTAAATTATTTTCTATTTGTAAGTAAGTAAAATGCTTTACTTCACTTTTCGGCCAGTATGGCCATTTAAGTGAAAATTCCAGGTATTACAATATCCCATATTGTATAGTTAAAGTAGTAAAGGAAAGACAAAGCCAATAAAAGCATGATCGTACTAAAATAATCAGTTTAAAATGTTTGATATGATAAGATGACGATGCTCCTGGCACCTATATGTAACGAGTCTGATGACATGTTGTAGCGCCTGCACTATAACACAGTTTAATGAGTATAAAAATATCAGTATAAATAATGTAAAATATGAAGTGATTATAAAATGAACGACTTATCAAGTCACTATATCTCCATGAAACTGGATTGATTGTGTAAAAAGTCTGTGTTTAATAATTAAAACATGTAATATAGGTTACATTCCCGAAGGAACTGAATAATAAAACCAGCAGGGGTGTCCCTGAATAGCTCAAATAAGGAATTAAATGCAAAATACTTCCTTCTGATGTGCGCATATTTCGCACAACTGAGAAGGACATGTCTTACAGTGAGACGAGTATTGCAGCACATAGGTCGCAATTCTCCTCTCAATAAATAGCCGTTTGTGAAATAGGCATGGCCAATTCTGGCCCTGCATAAGACAACGTCATCTCTTCGGCGTTCCATTGGTGTAAAAGATCGCTTAATGATTGGTTGTACCTCGAACAATTTGCTGGTGACATTGATGTTCCATTCACCTTGCAAAATGTCATCAAGGTAGACCGAGATGTTATACTTGAAATCAGTATATGGTATATAATAAAACTGTTTTGTCTTATCCAGGGCAGCCTTGGCCAAAACATCAGCCCGTTCATTACCCTGTATTCCAATATGGCTGGGTACCCAGCAAAAAATAATGTCCTTGTGCCCAGACAAGTAGTGACACATATGCAAAATATTGGAAACAATTGGGTTGTTGAGTTTTTGACTCTTAAGAGCCTGCAATGAAGATAGCGAGTCTGTGATGATCATGAACTCCTCGTCACTACTATCCCAGATGTATTCGATGGCAGCTTCAATAGCTAACAGCTCTGCTGTGCAAATTGAAGCCTCATCGTTGATACGACAACTAAATTCATGATCATCACAGACAAAGGACATAGCTGTCCTCTTGTCTTCCTTTGATCCGTCAGTATACACCTTCCGGTGCTTCGGAAATCTACAAAATAGCTCTAGCAACATGCTCTGGAAGACAAGGGGACAGGTGTCTCCTTTCCTGAGATCTGAGAGGTTAAAAAGTATATTAGGCTGTTGGAGAAGCCAGGGTGGACATTCTGGTGGGCGCACAATGCTAATTGCTTCGAGCTCCACCTCCATGTCCTCCAGATGGGGTTGAAGCCTTATACCCAAAGTAGGTATAGTCCCTGGCTTGTTATTAAACAGTCTCTTGTATTCAGGGTTGACAACACACGAGTATGCGGGGTTCTCAGGATTTGCTTTCATCTTCATATAGTATTGCAGGCTCAGCTTCAACCGGCGAGTCTCTAAAGAGGGCTCACCGGTCTCCACCTGAAGACTTTCGATTGGTGATGTTCGAAATGCCCCTGAGCATAATCTCAAACCTTGGTTCGCGATTGGATCAAGTACTGCTAAGTACGATCGTCTCGCTGAACCATAAACAATACAACCATAATCCAGTTTGGATCTGATGTGAGACCGGTAAATCCTCAATAAGGTTGTCCGGTCACCACCCCAATCCTTGCTGGATATAACTCGTAGTAATTGTAATGCTTTCCTACACTTATCTTTCATATATTTGATGTGTGGAATAAAACTGAGCTTCTTGTCGAAAAACAGACCAAGAAATTTGACCTGCTCTTCAACAGGAAGCTGTTGTCCATATAGTTTGAGATTAGGCTCAGGCTGTAAGCCATTTTTTTTGCAATAATGTACACATAAAGTTTTTGTGGGAGAAAATTTAAAGCCGTTCTCATCCGCACAAGTCACCAACTTATCCAGGCAGCCTTGCAGGCGCCGCTCAATTATTGCCATATTGCTTGACTGGCAGTAAACAGCCAGATCATCAACATATAATGATTTTTCAATATCTTGTGGTAAAGAATCAATTATACTGTTTATTTTAACGGTAAATAGAGTTGGTGAAAGGATACTACCTTGTGGGACACCCTCCTCCTGTGGATTTAGTGAAGAGTGGGTGTTGTCCAAGCGGACTTTAAATTTTCTCCCCTTTAAAAAATTATCAATGAATAAGGGTAATCTACCCTTCAGGCCCATTTCATGGAGATCTTTCATGATACCACCCTTCCATGTGGTATCATAGGCCTTTTCTAAATCAAAAAATACTCCAACTGTATGTTGATTTTTAACAAAACCTTGACGGATATAAGTCTCTAGTCTGACCAAATGGTCTGTGGTGCTCTTTCCTTTTTGAAAACCACATTGATATTTAGTTATTATGTTATTGTCTTGTAAAAACCATGTGAGACGATGATTGATCATGCGCTCCATGATTTTGCAAAGACAACTTGTCAATGCTATTGGCCTATAATTATTAGGATCTGTTCGATCTTTTCCAGGTTTAGGGATCGGGATCACTGTTGCTTCTCTCCATCCATCTGGGAAATCCTGAGATTGCCACAGATCATTCAAGAGTAGAAGCAACAGATCAAGTGATACATCAGGCAAATGTTTCAGAAACTGGTAGTGAATTTCATCAGGGCCAGTTGCCGAATCAGTTGCCTGAGCGATAGATTTAATTAGTTCTCGTTTAGAGAAATCCACATTGTACTTCTCGTCATTATCTGACTCAAAGTCCAATGTGTTCTCCTTCTCCTTGTCCCTAATCTTTCGAAATTGTTCCTGATAATGATCTGGCGATGATTTAGCAGCGAAGGATGTCGCCAGCGTTTCTGCAATATCCGTTTTATTGGTTATTGTGTCAGAATCAGTGACAAGGTACTTGATGGTTTTATCTTTCCTCTTGCCACTGATTCTGCGCAGCATTTGCCAAGTATGTTTTGCCGATGTATTATTATTTAGTGTGGAGACATATGCTCTCCAAGATTGCCGCTTGGCTTCACTGATTGTGCGGCGAGCTTTAGCGTAATCTTTCTTATATCCGTCAAGGTTTTGTCTAGTTGGATGTTTTTTAAATTTTTGCAAGGATTTTTTCCTTTTGTCTATTGCCTTTCGGCAACCTTCGTCAAACCAGGGTTTGTCGAGTTTTTTGGGAACTGTCGAGGTTTTGGGTATGCTTTTATCTGCTATATTGTGTAACTTGGCTGTAAAAAGGGCTATAGGGTCATCAACCCCCTCTTCATTCTCAAATTGAGAGATTATGAGGCTCTCCCCACAAGACTGTTGGAAGGCCTCCCAATTTGCTCTGTGCAGCCTCCAATGCTGCACTCTTTCTTCAACAATAGAGTTGTTGCTCTCTATAAATATAGGATAATGATCACTGCTACAGAGATCCTCGTTGACCCTCCAAGTGTAATCCAAATATAAATCGGGATCACACAAGGATAGGTCAATGGCTGTTGCAGATCCTGAAGCAGGGTGCAAATAGGTGGTAGTATCATCATTAAAAATGCAGAGATTTTCCTCTGAGAGGAAGTCTTCTATTATTCTGCCCCGTGGGTTGATGTCCCTACAGCCCCACATTGTGTGGTGCCCGTTAAAATCTCCAAGTAGCATGAAGGGTTTGGGCAATTGTTTTACCAGCTGCCTCAATTCCACAACATCTACTGAGCGGCTCGGCGGTAAATAAACAGAGCATATCGTCATTGGCCTGTGACAGTTTATGTTAACCGCCACAGCCTGTAAATTAGTTTTTAATGTTATATGTTGATGTGGTGTTCCGTCCTTCACAAGGATAGAGACACCCCAGCAGGCCCTTTCATTATTGGCAGGGCCAAAACAATTGACCATTGTATAGTTTTTGAAACTTATGTTAGTGTTAGGTTTTAAGTTAGTCTCCTGCAGGCACACAGCTGTTGGGCTGTGGTCCTGCAGAAGAATAGCCAGGTCATTGTAATTTGACCTTAACCCTCGACAGTTCCATTGTATTATTTTGTGGGCCATTTATGGTTGTTTCTTTTTCCCTGGATTCAACTGTGCATGGATTGCAGCGGCAGTAGGCGCAAGCTTAAGGCTTACCCCATCATCGCTGCCGTCCTCATCATCTGCAGGCTCTACTACTTCCATAGCTTGGAATTGGTTGTAAGTGGAGACTGGGTTTTTCATTGCCTTTGTTAGCTTATCTGGTGGTTTTGGCTTGGGTTTTATTTTAGGCTTTTGTTTCTCTGAGCTCTTTGAATCATCTTTTGATTTATTAGTAACTGTTTCAGATTTTTGAGTGCTTAGTCTACTTGCTTTTGTTTTATCAGCAGAGCCAGATTGTTTTGTGTTTGCTGCTGATGTGTTTGCATGTTTTTTGGCAGTGGAGGTATCTTTGCTTGTATTAGGTTCCGATGAAGAGGATGCAGGTGTTGCGGAAACATTTGTTGCACCAGTTGCAGATCTGATCTCTACTGCATCAGTCTGGCAACCAACCGACACAACCTGCTTCGCGACAACACTAGCAAATGATGGTTGTTTGCTAACCCCTTCAACAATTTTACGAGCTTCTGGGAAAGAGATCTTCCGTTCCGTTCGGATACGTTGGATCTCTTTCTCCGTTTTCCATCGGGGGCAATCTCTGGAATAGGCTGTGTGGTTCCCGCCACAGTTGGCACATTTTATTGGATAGGTGCAAGAGGAGTCAGGATGTTCTGTCGATTGACCACAGCGTCCACAGACACGCTCTCTCTTGCAACCTTCCTGATGGTGTCCAAATTGTTGGCACTTGAAACACCTCAAAGGGTGTGGTATGTATAGCTGTATAGGGCATAGCTCAAATCCAACTTTAATATCAGCCGGTGGCTTTGGAAAGTTGAATGTGAGCACCGCTGTATTTAATTTGATTGTATCTCCATTCTTTTTTATTGTAATAATTCTAGCATCGGATACTCCTTGTCTTTTTAATTGTGCTTTAAGTTCTTCATTGGTGGTGTTTTTGATTTCTTGAGTTCGTATGACACCCTTTGAGGTGTTTAAAGTCCTGTGAGGGGAAACCTTCACAGGAATTCCAGCTATTTCTTTGATTGCCAAGAGCTTGGTGGAGTAGGTTTCTCTGTCGACCTCAATTAAGAGGTCGCCAGACCTAAGTCTTTTGATGTTCTTAGGCTCTCCAACCAAGCCCTCTATGCCTTTTTGTATGGCAAATGTTGAGAGTCTGGAGAGGGATTTGTCCTCATCTCCAGACATCATCAACAGGAACCGTGGAAACATAATTTTCGCTTTTTTCATGTCAGTCACAATTTTTGTATACCTTGCAATAAATTCGGCATCTGCGTCATCATCTGATGTATTATTTTGTTCTGCCTTCTTTCTTTTTTTCACTTTGCTGGTGTTGGGCGGGGGTGAAGGATTATCAGCCATATTGGATTAGTATTGTTTTTCATCACCCTGGCGCTCCACCCGCCATGGAGCCCTACCAGGGGACAATCTGCCCGCGGTAACCAGCAGGAAGAATTGTCAGAGCTACCAGGGTGATATACTCATAGCAAAAGAACAGCAGTTGCAATAACCGCAGTACACATCCTTTCACTTGATTAGCCCATGAGCAACGTGATTTGGTGTTCAGATTCGTGTATATAGTAATGAAAAAGCGCTACCTGTATACATACGTCTTTGATGATGAGATGAGGCGAAACGATAAATAATAAACAAGTATGAACACCAAATCAACGTGACCAGCCGATTGATCTGGCCGGGCCCACCAGACCACCCGTCTCAATGAGATAAGGGCCAAAGTGGTGTGTTGGGAGTATGGAGTCCGCAGGCTCCTACGCCCTCAACCACCAGGATCCCTTCTCCCACCTATACGGGATGCAACCCACGGCAAACAGGTTGAGGGTGTGTTTAGCCTTCTAAAAGAAGTTACCAGGGGGACCACGTGGAGGTAACACCCCCCCCCCATTTTCTATTTGTCATTTATCAGGCCGACAGAAGACACTTCCGACTCGAAAGTAAATGTTCTCCCATTTGTCATTTATCAGGTCGACAGCAGACACTTCCGACTCGAAAGTAGATGTTCTTCAATTTGTCATTTATCAGGCCGACAGAAGACACTTCCCACTCGAAATCAAATGTTCTTTCATTTGTCATTTATCAGACCGACAGAAGACACTTCCGACTCGAAATGAAATGCTCTTTCATTTGTCATTTATCAGGCCGACAGAAGACACTTCCGACTCGAAATGAAATGTTCTTCTATTTATCATTTATCAGGCCGACAGAAGACACTTCCGACTCGAAATTAAATTATTTTCTATTTGTCATTTATCAGACCGACAGAAGACACTTCCGACACGAAATAAAATGTTCTTCCATTTGTCATTTATCAGGCCGACAGAAGATACTTCTGACTCGAAAGTAAATGTTCTTCCATTTGTCATTTATCAGGTCGACTGCAGACACTTCCGACTCGAAAGTAAATGTTCTTAAATTTTTCATTTATCAGGCTGACAGAAGACACTTACAACTCAAAATTAAATGTTCTTCCATTTGTCATTTATCAGGTCGACAGAAGACACTTCCGACTCGAAAGTAAATGTTCTTCCATTTGTCATTTACCAGGACGACAGAAGACACTTCCGACCCGAAATTTAATTATTTTCTATTTGTCATTTATCAAACCGACAGAAGACAGTTCCGACTCGAAATTAAATGTTCTTCCATTTGTCATTGATCAGGCCAACAGAAGACACTTCCGACTCGAATTAAATGCTCTTCCATTTGTCATTGATCAGGCCGACAGAAAACACTTCCGACTCGAAATTAAATTATTTTCCATTTGTCATCTATCAGGCCGACAGAAGACACTTACGATTCAAAATTAAATTATTTGCCATTTGTCATTTCTCAGTCCGCCAGAAGACACTTCCGACGGGAAGAGAAATTTAAATAATACATTTGAAGTGAAACAGACAGAAGACAATTCAGATGCGAATATAAATGAAAATTCGTAGTCAAAAGTAATGCCGACAGAAGACAATTCGGAAAAGTGACGTAAAGCAAAGATTTACTACTACTACTACTACGGGGGGGATGGGTGTCACCTCCGCGTGGTCCCCCCTGGGCAACTTCATAGAAGGCCAAGCACACCCAAACGTTTTATTAATATTGTGTTTTTCTCACGTTATTACATATGGGTCTAGAGTATTTTGCATTACTTTTCAATCAATATTAAATCGGTTTGGCGGTAAATACAGAGCATAGTCATTGGTTTGTGATGTTCAATATGATCTGAATCGGTATGTGGATGTGTGTCTAACGTTCTATTAGTATATTCTATTGTATGTATTCGTTTTTGTAAATGGTTTCTCTTTGGCATCCTGGTGTTGGACGGGATGTCCGAAAGAAACCATTGCCATATAATTAGTTTTTCATTTCATTGTTTTAATGGCTTCTCTGTGGCATCCTGGCGGATAATGCAGCATGTCATAGAGAAGCCATTGCCGTACAATTAGCCTGTGGTGACTTACGGTGTCCTCACGGTTCGTGATCGCTCTGTGATGTCCTCCAATATCACAGACCTTATTACCAACTGTGGGGGCACTGTAAGTCTTTAATTTTTGAATTTTTTTTGTGATTTAATGATTTCTCTGGCCATACTGGCCGAAACGTGAAGTAAAGAAGACATTTACTTACTTACTTAATGGTTTCTCTGTTCATTGATTATGTCATTCATATTTATGTCCAAATGGGATTACTTTTTTTGATTATAGTATATAGTATTATAGTATATATTATATATTTGTTTTGACAATGACACTGTTTTGACTTAGACTTGTAGTTTTTAAACAATCACTCCAATTTCATGGAGATATAGTGACTTGAAAAGTCGTTCATTTTATAATCACTTCATATTTTACATTATTTATACTGATATTTTTATACCCATTAAACTGTGTTGTAGTGCAGGCGCTTCAACATGTTATCAGACTCGATACATATAGGTGCCAGGAGCATCGTCATCTTATCATATCAAACACTTTAAACTGAATATTTTAGTACGAACATGCTTTTATTAGCTTTGTCTTTCCTTTACTACTTTAACTATACAATATGGGATATTGTAATACCTGGAATTTTCACTTAAATGGCCATACTGGCCGAAAAGTGAAGTAAAGCAAATATTTTACTTACTTACTACTACTACGGGAACACAAATTAAAGTTAGATGCTTAAAATGAAACCGACAGAAGACAATTCCGACCCGAATGTAAATGCAAATTATATAACAGAAACATTTTAGTCTTGATAATCTGAGCTATTCACAATGAGACACGACAGGCACGTGCTTCGTTTTAGCGAGGGCCGGGTGTATAAGGAGTCGTTAATGTGTTAGTCTTCACAGCACACACAGAATGGCTATGGCAAAACAATGCGAGACAGAAGCGAGAGCCAGGATGCATTTTTTAATGGCTTTTATGGATATTGTGGCAACTAAAGAGACATGTAAGAAATATTTGATAGACCATCACTTGTTATGTCAAAATAGACTTTGTCATAATTGCAACACGCCGATGGCCAGAAGAGCAGTCTCGTCGTCTGATTGTCAAGATGGAGAAGTGTGGAGGTGTCCCACATGTAGAAGAACGAAATCGATTAGGAAAGATTCTTTTTTTGCGGTAAGACTAAATTATGTTATCGTACATTTTATATAAAATAGAAGTCCGACAAAATAATGAGTCAAATTATTCTTACAGGCACGACATCTCAGTCTCAGACAGACAATGACGGCGATTTATTTGTTTTCCAAACGAATACAAATTTGTCAGGTGAATGCCATCGACATCGACATTGGATTAAAGACTCTGGGCAAGATGTATGTGGATTTACGTGACGTTTGGAAAATGAACACAAATCCACCAATTTTTAAAGATGTCGAAACCATGATAGTGGAGCCAGATGCAACCCATGATGAATCTGTGAAAGTAAGTAAGTAAAATATCTTGTTCACGTCATTTTTCGGCCAGTATGGCCATTTAAATGACAATTCAGACTAAAATAATAATATGATAATCTTGAACACATCACAACACATCATCTTGAAGAGTAAAAGTGATAAAGTAAAAAGTCCAAAATGATAACATTATGTCTGCACTAAGGCATTCAGATAAAAATGATTCATGATAACATGATCGTGCCTGTGGCACCTATATGTAACGAGTTTTGTATTGGATATACATTCTAAAAACCTTAGACAGCGCCAGCGCCGATACACATGATAAATTAATACAAAAAATGACAAAAATAATTATTTTTATGTAAATCGCAAAACGTGTTTGTGTCAAAAACAAACACATAACAGTAGAAACAAATGATGCCTGACATCACTTTTCAACAAAAACAACCATAGTTGTGCAAAAAATATTCTGAATATATGAAACAATGAACCAATTCTCAAAAATTAAAGATTTGCAGTGCCCCCACAGTTGGCAATCAGTACTATGATATTGAAGAGCACCACAGATCGATTGTAAACCGTGAGAACACCGTAAGTCACCACAGGCTAATTGTATGGCAATGGCCTCTCTCTGACATGCTGCATTATCCGCCAGGATGCCACAGAGTAAGTAAGTAAGTAAGTAAAATGCTTTACTTCACTTTTTGGCCAGTATGGCCATTTAAGTGGAAATTCCAGGTATTACAATATCCCATATTGTATAGTTAAAGTAGTAAAGGAAAGACAAAGCCAATAAAAGCATGATCGTACTAAAATATTCAGTTTAAAGTGTTTTATATGATAAGATGACGATGCTCCTGGCACCTATATGTAATGAGTCTGATGACATGTTGTAGCGCCTGCACTACAACATAGTTTAATGAGTATAAAAATATCAGTATAAATAATGTAAAATATGAAGTTATTATAAAATGAACGACTTTTCAAGTCACTATATCTCCATGAAATTGGAGTGATTGTGTAAAAACTACAAGTCTGAGTCTAATAATTAAAACTTATAATATAGGTTACATTCCCGAAGGAACTGAATAATAAAACCAGCAGGGGTGTCCCTGAATAGCTCAAATAAGGAATTAAATGCAAAATACTTCCTTCTGATGTGCGCATATTTCGCACAACTGAGAAGGACATGTCTTACAGTGAGACGAGTATTGCAGCACATAGGTCGCAATTCTCCTCTCAATAAATAGCCGTTTGTGAAATAGGCATGGCCAATTCTGGCCCTGCATAAGACAATGTCATCTCTTCGGCGTTCCATTGGTGTAAAAGATCGCTTAATGATTGGTTGTACCTCGAACAATTTGCTGGTGACATTGATGTTCCATTCACCTTGCAAAATGTCATCAAGGTAGACAGAGATGTTATACTTGAAATCAGTATATGGTATATAATAAAACTGTTTTGTCTTATCCAGGGCAGCCTTGGCCAAAACATCAGCCCGTTCATTACCCTGTATTCCAATATGGCTGGGTACCCAGCAGAAAACAATGTCCTTGTGCCCAGACAAGTAGTGACACATATGCAAAATATTGGATACAATTGGGTTGTTGAGTTTTTGACTCTTAAGAGCCTGCAATGAAGAT
Source organism: Flabesymbios commensalis (assembly GCA_964017125.1). Lineage (NCBI taxonomy): Eukaryota > Metazoa > Annelida > Polychaeta > Terebellida > Flabelligeridae > Flabesymbios > Flabesymbios commensalis. Next base: position 4,203,510 of record OZ024914.1, read on the forward strand.
ATCGAGTCTGTGATGATCATGAACTCCTCGTCATTACTATCCCAGATGTATTCGATGGCAGCTTCAATAGCTAACAGCTCTGCTGTGCAAATTGAAGCCTCATCGTTAATGCGGCAGCTAAATTCATGATCATCACAGACAACTTGTCAATGCTATTGGCCTATAATTATTAGGATCTGTTCGATCTTTTCCAGGTTTAGGGACCGGATATAATGTAAAATATGAAGTTATTATAAAATGAACGACTTATCAAGGTAGACAGAGATGTTGTACTTGGAATCAGTATATGGTATATAATAAAACTGTTTCGTCTTATCCAGGGCAGCCTTGGCCAAAACATCAGCCCGTTCATTGCCCTGTATTCCAATATGGCTGGGTACCCAGCAAAAAATAATGTCCTTGTGCCCAGACAAGTAGTGACACATATGCAAAATATTGGAAACAATTGGGTTGTTGAGTTTTTGACTCTTAAGAGCCTGCAATGAAGATAGCGAGTCTGTGATGATCATGAACTCCTCGTCACTACTATCCCAGATGTATTCGATGGCAGCTTCAATAGCTAACAGCTTTGCTGTGCAAATGAGATCTGATGTGAGTACATATTATATAATTGTTTTGACAATGACACTTTTTTGACTTAGACTTGTAGTTTTTACACAATCACTCCAATTTCATGGAGATATAGTGACTTGAAAAGTCGTTCATTTTAAATTCACTTCATATTTTACATTATTTATACTGATATTTTTATACCCATTAAACTGTGCTGTAGTGCAGGCGCTTCAACATGTCATCAGACTCGTTATATATAGGTGCCAGGAGCATCGTCATCTTATCATATCAAACACTTTAAATTGAATATTTTAGTACGAACATGCTTTTATTAGCTTTGTCTTTCCTTTACTACTTCAACTATACAATATGGGATATTGTAATACCTGGAATTTTCACTTAAATGGCCATACTGGCCGAAAAGTGAAGTAAAGCAAATATTTTACTTACTTACTTACTCCATTACTACTTTAACTATACAATATGGGATATTGTAATACCTGGAATTTTCACTTAAATGGCCATACTGGCCGAAAAGTGAAGTAAAGCAAATATTTTACTTACTTACTTAATTGCTACAGATGTACCGGGAGAATACATCATAGAAATCGACGAGTCGGCATTCGGAAAAAAAGAGAAGTACCACAAAGGCCCTATCACCCCCACCCTCACATCATCATCTGTACATCATTCATCTCATCAATTGACTACAACGTTTTTATCGTATTATAATGTCACTTAAAAGACCTTTTGTGTCGAAAAGTGACGTAAAGCAATGATTTACTACTACTACTACCACAAAGGCAAATCTCATACGCACTATTGGGTGTTTGGTACTGTGGCGAGAGGAGAAAGAAAAGTATTACTGAAAGTGGTCCCCTACAGAAAGAAAGAAACTGGTGTCAATTATTCAAAAGCATGTACCAGTGACATCTACAATCTATCATGACGACTGGCCATCTTACAGGAAATTGCATGATTTCGGTTATAAACATGGGGTTGTGAACCACACGAGGGAATTTGTTTCAGAAGATGGTGTGTGTACCAGAGGGAATCTGGGGTAACATAAAGCAGCTGATTGCTGTCATGCACGGCATAAGAGTTGAGCATATACAATGAATATTAGAGTTTTCGTATAGGTATATGTACAAAGAAAACACAGGATGTATATATCACAACTTGATTGAAGACATTGCCAGCTTCCATAACACATCTAATTAAATATTTTTATTCTGGTCTTCCATACATAATATGACATACAAACTATAAGACATCGTGCTGAATATGAGTAAAATTAACAATTATTGACCTGTTTTTGTGTAATGTTACTGACTATATATTTTACATTGTCCATTGATATTGTACTGTAAGCAAAGCAAAGAAACAGAGACGGCAATTGTCATTAGTATTTATAATTACTGTATCCCTTTCTTATTCTCAAACGTTCCACAATCGGCGTGTCGCCCTCAGTACTTTCTTGAGAGAAAGGAGCAGGTGCAAAGTCAGAATCTCGTAGCTCATTGTCTGGCGTTTTTAATAATAGGGAGAGGTCATCAAGGTCATTGTTCATTTGTACAGATGCAGCGGGGGATAGTTTCGATGGTTCAGCAGGTTCAGTATTTGCTGTCGACAAGAGTCATGTAAGTAAGTAAAATATTTGCTTTACTTCACTTTTCGGCCAGTATGGCCATTTAAGTGAAAATTCCAGGTATTACAATATCCCATATTGTATAGTTAAAGTAGTAAAGGAAAGACAAAGCCAATAAAAGCATGATCGTACTAAAATATTCAGTTCAAAGTGTTTGATATGATAAGATGACGATGCTCCTGGCACCTATATGTAACGAGTCTGATGACATGTTGTAGCGCCTGCACTACAACACAGTTTAATGAGTATATATTTAGTAGTAAATAAATGCTTAATGTCACTTTTCGGCACAAAAGGTCTTTTTTAATGAGTATAAAAATATCAGTATAAATAATGTAAAATATGAAGTTATTATAAAATGAACGACTTATCAAGTCACTATATCTCCATGAAATTGGAGTGATTGTGTAAAAACTACAAGTCTAAGTCTAATAATTAAAACATAGAATATAGGTTACATTCCCGAAGGAACTGAATAATAAAACCAGCAGGGGTGTCCCTAAATAGCTCAAATAAGGAATTAAATGCAAAATACTTCCTTCTGATGTGCGCATATTTCGCACAACTGAGAAGGACATGTCTTACAGTGAGACGAGTATTGCAGCACATAGGTCGCAATTCTCCTCTCAATAAATAGCCGTTTGTGAAATAGGCATGGCCAATTCTGGCCCTGCATAAGACAACGTCATCTCTTCGGCGTTCCTTTGGTGTAAAAGATCTCTTAATGATTGGTTGTACCTCGAACAATTTGCTGGTGACATTGATGTTCCATTCACCTTGCAAAATGTCATCAAGGTAGACAGAGATGCTGTACCTGAAATCAGTATATGGTATATAATAAAACTGTTTCGTCTTATCCAGGGCAGCCTTGGCCAAAACATCAGCCCGTTCATTGCCCTGTATTCCAATATGGCTGGGTACCCAGCAAGTAGTGACACATATGCAAAATATTGGAAACAATTGGGTTGTTGAGTTTTTGACTCTTAAGAGCCTGCAATGAAGATAGCGAGTCTGTGATGATCATGAACTCCTCGTCACTACTATCCCAGATGTATTCGATGGCAGCTTCAATAGCTAACAGCTCTGCTGTGCAAATTGAAGCCTCATCGTTGATGCGGCAGCTAAATTCATGATCATCACAGACAAAGGACATAGCTGTCCTCTTGTCTTCCTTTGATCCGTCAGTATACACCTTCCGGTGCCTCGGAAATCTACAAAATAGCTCTAGCAACATGCTCTGGAAGACAAGGGGACAGGTGTCTCCTTTCCTGAGATCTGAGAGGTTAAAAAGTATATTAGGCTGTTGGAGAAGCCAGGGTGGACATTCTGGTGGGCGCACAACGCTAATTGCGTCGAGCTCCACCTCCATGTCCTCCAGATGGGGTTGAAGCCTTATACCCAAAGTAGGTATAGTCCCTGGCTTGTTATTAAACAGTCTCTTGTACTCTGGGTTGACAACACACGAGTATGCCGGGTTCTCAGGATTTGTTTTCATCTTCATATAGTATTGCAGGCTCAGCTTCAACCGGCGAGTCTCTAAAGAGGGCTCACCGGTCTCCACCTGAAGACTTTCGATTGGTGATGTTCGAAATGCCCCTGAGCATAATCTCAAACCTTGGTTCGCGATTGGATCAAGTACTGCTGAGTACGATCGTCTCGCTGGACCATAAACAATACAACCATAATCCAGTTTGGATCTGATGTGAGACCGGTAAATCCTCAGTAAGGTTGTCCGGTCACCACCCCAATCCTTGCTGGATATAACTCGTAGCAATTGTAATGCTTTCCTACACTTATCTTTCATATATTTGATGTGTGGAGTAAAACTGAGCTTCTTGTCGAAAAAAAGACCAAGAAATTTGACCTGCTCTTCAACAGGAAGCTGTTGTCCATATAGTTTGAGATCGGGCTCAGGCTGTAAGCCATTTTTTTTACAAAAATGTACACATAAAGTTTTTGTGGGAGAAAATTTAAAGCCGTTCTCATCCGCACAAGTCACCAACTTATCGAGGCAACCTTGCAGGCGCCGCTCAATTATTGCCATATTGCTTGACTGGCAGTAAACAGCCAGATCATCAACATATAATGATTTTTCAATATCGTCTGGTAAAGAATCAATTATACTGTTTATTTTAACGGTAAATAGAGTTGGTGAAAGGATACTACCTTGTGGGACACCCTCCTCATGTGGATTTAGTGAAGAGTGGGTGTTGTCCAAGCGGACTTTAAATTTTCTCCCCGTTAAAAAATTGTCAATGAATAAGGGTAATCTACCCTTCAGGCCCATTTCATGGAGATCTTTCATGATACCACCCTTCCATGTGGTATCATAGGCCTTTTCTAAATCAAAAAATATTCCCACTGTATGTTGATTTTTAACAAAACCTTGACGGATATAAGTCTCAAGTCTAACCAAATGATCTGTTGTGCTTTTCCCTTTTTGAAAACCACATTGATATTTAGTTATTATGTTATTGTCTTGCAAAAACCATGTAAGACGATGATTGATCATGCGCTCCATGATTTTGCAAAGACAACTTGTGCTATTGGCCTATAATTATTAGGATCTGTTCGATCTTTTCCAGGTTTAGGGATCGGGATCACTGTTGCTTCTCTCCATCCATCTGGGAAATCCTGAGATTGCCACAGATCATTCAAGAGTAGAAGCAACAGATCAAGTGATACATCAGGCAAATGTTTCAGAAACTGGTAGTGAATTTCATCAGGGCCAGTTGCCTTGACATTACCTTGGTGTTTTTTCATAAACAGTGCATTATAACTCTATTTGAAATCAGCCTAAGCGGCACTGCTGTGCGTAAAAGTACATTTTTCTTTATTATTACATACATAACATAATCACTAAAAATAAATTGTCAAAATAACAGACAAGGCCACATATTATTTATTTTATGGTTAATGGATGCATCGCTTGTTGTGATTAAGTAATCAATCAAAACAATTTTTAAATTAATATTTTTTAAATCGCCGATTGTGAATAAAACAGTAGGAACTTTTTTTAATTGAAATAAACACGACATGTAGCTAGATAAAAACAAAATTTGAGCTAGCCATAAAAATGCATAATTGTTTTTTTCATAAAAAGGTAAAATGCTAGTTCGCACAAAAAAATGTGCCCCGCAGTAATGCATTTATATATTAATTCTAACTTTCACTTCTCCCGCTCTCTCCTATTTTACAGCAAGAAAATCGAATATAAACTTAATTTTACGTGTAGTGTAGTGGTTAAGCTCCCATAATGAAACCATTGTGCATTTCATGGTTAAAGCATGAAACTTCCACTATTATTAGTACATATCCTGGGGCTTATTTTAAGATGTGAAGGTAAATTAGATTTGACCCCTGGTGACCGCTAGAGGTCATTGACCTCGAAAAGTCAAAATATTCAATTGCGAAGCCAAAAAGTGGTGAAAATTGTGCATTATACTATCTATAAGATGTTTTTGTATTCCAGAAGTGTGCCAAATACTCTAAGAGACTGATGTTAATCATAAACATAACACCAAGGTAATGTCAAGGTTACTTTAGGGTCATTTAGAGGTCAAAATGGCAACAAATAGCAAAAATATCCACTTTTAATCAATTAAAACAGTACTAGTGGTACAGACATCGATTATAAAGGATTGATTTTGCCACATTCTTAGTCAGATATATTTTCCACACGCTTTTTTAGAGATTGAGGGCAGTATCTAACTTGGGGAGGAAAATATACCCTTAGTATTCCCCTTACTACTTCCCTTCCTGAATGTTTAATTGGACGAGCAACATTACAGTGTGCAACATCAGTTTGGACTCCCATGGCAAACTCATGATGCATAATTGGGCTATGAAGTCTGACATGGGTTGGGATTATGTTTTACTGGGGTACCGTAAAAAAACAAGCCTAAGGTTATATCAAGATCATTTCAAGGTCAAACTGTCAAAAATCATGAAAAAGATGTATTTTTACTTTCATACCGGATTCCAGAATTAATTTCTGGCTGCATCATTTTTTTCGGAAAGTTTGGTAAAATACTCGGGTCATGGTGTAGTGTTTAAGGGCAATTTCACGTAAAGGGCACACAAAAATTTTCATAGCATGTCAAAAATAAAAACCTTCCATGTATGATAATTTCGCAACTTTTGACAACGAGATGTCATTCCCCAACATCAGTTAAATTTCCAGAGCTTAATTATGCCCATGAATGAAGATATTGACTTGTGAAATGTATGCTGTTTTTGCGTGTACTGGAGGGCACATTTGTTTTAACAATCATTAGTCTCTGCTCAAATGCTAATAATGTAGGTGATTTGAAAGTCCTAACCCCTAATTTTTTTTTTTATTATTGTCGTGTTTCTAAAGGGAAGATCACTATGTGTTGTACCCGTATTTCACATGTATATAGATTTGATATTCATTTGAAATGTGACAAATGAAATTTTGCAATACACTCAAGTATGAATTGTACAGCATTTACTTCGACAGCTCGACAAATTAGTGCTCTGATATCAACTAAATATACACATATAGCATGAATACTATATATGACATATTTTGTGCATGTTTACAGTGCTTTTTCATGGGAATCCTCTGCACAATTATATGTATGACAAACTGTACTGGAGGGGACATTTTTTTAAAACGGTTGAAATAACAACATCACAAGTGCTATAAATGCATACTTTAGATCAGTAAAACATGATATGTTGCTCAACAATGGAAAATAATTATGATTTTTGTGACATAACCTGGACAATGTCACAGTGTTCAAGCTAATATCATTAAATGTACTGGAGAGGACATATTTTTTTTAACAACAATAACAAACCTGTAAGCATGAATGATCACTGAATAATTCAACTGAATAACAAGTAAACTACTAAAAAAGGATAAAATAGCATCATCAGTCATAGTTTACAAACATCTACATTACTATTATTCGAATATAACCGCAGAGACAGTTAGTGTATCCATTCCAACCCCCTCACGAAAGTCTAGAAAGCATTTTGTTGGCACACCCTTCCCTTAAACCTGACATTTTGCTTTATACTATATAAACATAATGTGAGGTGTATGGTATAAAACAAAATGTGAGGTTTGAGGGAGGGATATATATGCCAACAAAATACTTTCCGGACTTTCATGAGGGGATTTGGATAAATTATAGTACTGGGCTAGGTATCTGGGATACTTTGCCTGATATCAAGCATATAGTAAATAATGGGCAATAGTCAGCCATCTTGCATTTGATAGAGTTGAAATTTGTCAAGGTATATAAATGAAAACAACCATTTTCAAATGGATATTCCTCCCTTATCTTCACTTCATCATGGCTGTTAGGAGCATAGGCTTGTTGTAAGGTCTAGCTAGCTAACATACCGTAGTTTGCCCGATATCAGGTATACAATAATTAAATAATTGCCGCAAGTCTGCTATTTTGAATGGGATCATGTTCAAATTTGTTAGGTCCCAGCTGTCACTCCCTGAAATCTAGCATTTTCTTTTTACTTTGTTACTTAGTTGTAGTGTAACTGTTTTATTATGCTAATGTACCGTACACAATATATTTATGTATAGTGGTTTAAAAATAATATTAACTCCAGCCGATCTTGAGCTTATATAATTGGATGCAAAGTTTTGTATGTACCGGTACATATAATTAAAAAAATAATAATACATACCTCGAACTGAATACAAATTTACATGCATGCATCAATAGCCCTACCATTATTTTACACCGGGCTACGTTTTTACTACGGTAAAGCAATTACTGGTTGACTATTTTAGTATAGTACAAATAATAATTTATCATGTTTATATAACATCGCCGTTCTCTCACTCCAGCCTAGGCCTATATCTACAAATCTGGGATATATTTATATTCATTACAGGACCTATTAAATTTGATTTTTTTCATATATCCCGATAATCGGCTATTTTTAATTTGATGAGTTAATATTTGCCAAAATATCTCCCTGAAACCTCACATTTTGTTTTAGCATAATGACCTTTGAGCTATCTGGCACATTTTAGCAGATATCACATATATTAAAGTAGGCCTAAACATGACGTCATTAGGCCAATTCCCATTTTATACCGGATGCTATCGGCAGTAACAGCGGTTAAAATCCAGTATTCAGCCGTTGTTATTATGCGACTACATTTTTTGCCTTTATTGGCCCATTACTGGTCCAATGCAGAATATAGATCATAAACTGTATTGGCTGAAGACAGCACCAATGTGCAAGACATAATGATAATCAGGCCCAATTAAACCATTTTATTGGGCCAATACTGTGATGTTATCAGGGTAATTTTTGAAATTGATGGGAGTTGAAATTTTTCAAGGCATTTCCCTCGATCCTTAAAACCTCACATTTTGTTTTCTTATTATATGGTCTAGCTGTCTGGCAATATTTGCTGTAGTAGTAGATCTTTGCTTTACGTCACTTTTCGGCACAAAAGGTCTTTAAAGTGACATTGTAATACGATAAAAACGTTGTAGTCAAGTGATGAGATGAATGATGTACAGATGATGATGTGAGGGTGGGGGTGATAGGGCATGGTGGGTTATTGAGAGCGTTTTCCTTCGCTCGCCCGATAAGGGGTTCTGGGCATGTCTAGGGGATATACCCCCAGATATGCTCAGACGACCGGAGACTTGAGTTTTCCCTGTGCAATTTAATGCTGAAACTCTGTGGCATTTTGCGCAGCTCCGCTATCCTCGGGTCGGATAGTCCCCAGAGTAACAATAGGAAGGATAACTCCCTCTGGGTAACTCCATTCATCCCACGTGAGAGACCTAATGTCAAACACGCTATTGTCGGTTATTTAAGGCTACCACAGCCTACATCAGCGCCAGCACTGATGCGGGTGCTGCATCGGCTCCGCTGTTGAGCGGAGGAACCAGGGTACGCCACTGGCAATCCGCCCGAAGATTATGGCCAGATACGAGGAGGCTGCAGCTGCCCTTGGATGATTGCTGCAGACGGCAATATTTGCTAGATATACCAGACATAATATATATTTTTTAAAGTGGATAATAAATGGCAGATAGCTGGCAATTTTGAATGTGATCTGAGTTGAAATAAGGTCTATCCCTCCCGGAAACATCACATTTTCTTTTATATTAATTGTCTAGTTATCTGGCACTGGATATGAAGCATGTTAAGTTAAATAATGGACACCAGTTGGCCATTTTGAACCTGATAGATTTGGAAGTTTTTCGAGGCATACATGTATATTTTATGAATATAACTGGTATGTTGGTAACACTTTCTCAAACCTCACAATTTTTTATAGTTATAGTCTAGCTATATCAAACGATTTGCTTAGCCTTGCCCTCCTTAAAACCTCACATTTTATATTATATCAATTAATTTTCTGGCTATTTGGCATGGTTTGCCAGATATCACTATGAGGCATAGTAAATTAAGGCCATACAACGCTGCGCCAACTTGAGCATTGTAAGATCCTACATCATGTACCAGTAACATGTGCGCTATCAACTATTATGTATCTGGGGGCTGGGGCCATGTTATAAGACATGACATAGTTTTATATCCTAGCATATAACCTGTAGTGAAAGCACCTCCTGGGTGGATAATGAACAGGAGCATTTGATAGTATTTTTTCTGGTCATATTTTGAAAGTCAACAAGACATTCAAACTCATTTTTTGCAATAGAAAATGTATATGACAATCATACATTTAAACTATTAAATCAATTTTAAAGTAGGCGGGTCATCATGGTTCGCTGAGCAAACATTATCCACCCATCCGCATGTGCAGCATCGTCAAGGTCCACAGGAGTGGGGCCGCCGAAGCGAAACTATTATGGTTTAGTGAAGCAAAAGGACCCAGCTGCTACAAAAACATTTTTTTTTAAATTTAAGTAGTCTAGTAGATTGTGTATCGGTACAGACCGCTTAAATCGCTTGACAAGCATGAAAAATACCACAAGTTCTATCCCTGAGTAATTACACTTTTAGTGTTACATACGTTCTGTCCCCTCCAGTACGCAGTGTACTGGCAGCCTATTATAGACATTATAGAGCACATTTGTTTGAATTCGGGGATTACCCTATAACGGATGAATTTAGCTGCCGCATTAACGATGAGGCTTCAATTTGCACAGCAGAGCTGTTAGCTATTGAAGCTGCCATCGAATACATCTGGGATAGTAGTGACGAGGAGTTCATGATTATCACAGACTCGCTATCTTCATTGCAGGCTCTTAAGAGTCAAAAACTCAACAACCCAATTGTTTCCAATATTTTGCATATGTGTCACTACTTGTCTGGGCACAAGGACATTTTTTTCTGCTGGGTACCCAGCCATATTGGAATACAGGGTAATGAACGGGCTGATGTTTTGGCCAAGGCTGCCCTGGATAAGACAAAACAGTTTTATTATATACCATATACTGATTTCAAGTATAACATCTCTGTCTACCTTGATGACATTTTGCAAGGTGAATGGAACATCAATGTCACCAGCAAATTGTTCGAGGTACAACCAATCATTAAGCGATCTTTTACACCAATGGAACGCCGAAGAGATGACATTGTCTTATGCAGGGCCAGAATTGGCCATGCCTATTTCACAAACGGCTATTTATTGAGAGGAGAATTGCGACCTATGTGCTGCAATACTCGTCTCACTGTAAGACATGTCCTTCTCAGTTGTGCGAAATATGCGCACATCAGAAGGAAGTATTTTGCATTTAATTCCTTATTTGAGCTATTCAGGGACACCCCTGCTGGTTTGATTATTCAGTTCCTTCGGGAATGTAACCTATATTCTGTGTTTTAATTATTAGACTTAGACTTGTAGTTTTTACACAATCACTCCAATTTCATGGAGATATAGTGACTTGATAAGTCGTTCATTTTATAATAACTTCATATTTTACATTATTTATACTGATATTTTTATACTCATTAAACTGTGTTGTAGTGCAGGCGCTACAACATATCATCAGACTCGTTACATATAGGTGCCAGGAGCATTGTCATCTTATCATATCAAACACTTTAAACTGAATATTTTAGTATGATCATGCTTTTATTGGCTTTGTCTTTACTTTACTACTTTAACTATACAATATGGGATATTGTAATACTTGGAATTTTCACTTAAATGGCCATATTGGCCGAAAAGTGAAGTAAAGCAAATATTTTACTTACTTACATAGCACATGGAATCCTCCCCCTTAGTTTTTTATGCTACAAAAACGGTTAACTCACGGTTTATTTATTCCTGTTTCTTGTGACATAATCACTGTTAAGAACACATTTTCACGACAGATTATATAGTCCCAGATCTAGGGGGGTTTTATTTGTGTTGAAAGGTCCATACGATCCAAGAGTTCCACCTATAGTGAAATTTTCTCAGGAATCCGAATCTGCGCGTCTTACAAAAATCATCCTGTCCAAAAGTACCGTAAAAGCCCTTTAAACACTAGTACCGTCAAAATCGCAAACCGCAATTTGAAATATTGTGTATGAAGTGATTGTTTGCTAGAATTGTGGATATTTTCTATTCAAATAATTTTTTAATTATTTATTATCCTCAGTGTTTGACAGTGTTTCACATGTTTGCCCAATGAGTACTTGTTACCCAAATTTAAAAAAATGTACAAACATCTTTAATATCAGGTAAAAGTAACTATCAAGGGCTTTAACGTGGATACATAATATTTTATTTATGTTAAATACGAAATGTAAAACAATTAAGCGCTAACTTTGTATTTTATCCCTCCATTTGAACAATTTCCAACGTTTTCTTGGTCAAAACCAGCAAGACTTCCCGCTCATGTTAACTCTATATGGCATAAATGTTTGTTATTACTTTTACATTCTCTGGAGCCATTTTTCAAAAGTTATCTTGACGACTGAAGAAGTGATCAAAGCCACGTTAGAAGTTATCTCAGCCACTACAAAGGTGATCTTGGCCACTAACAAACTGGTGTCAGCCAATTCAAAGGTTATCTAAGCCACTACAAAGTGATCTGGGCCACTGAAGAAGTCATAAGAGCCACTTTAAAAAAATATCTTAACAACTACAAAAGTGATCTTGGCCACTGAAGAGGTGGTTACAATAACTTTAAAAGTTATCTCTGCCACTATAAAAATGATTTTGGCCACTGACGAAGTGCTCATAACGACTTTAAAAGTGATCTCAGCCACTACAGAAGTGATCTTGGACACTGAAGAAGTGATCTCAGTCACAGTAAAAGTTATCTCAGCCACTACAAAAGTGATCTTGACCACTAACAATCTTATGTCAGCCCGTAAAAGTGATATTGGCCACAAACAAACTGATCTTAGTCACTGAAGAAGTGAACACAGCGACTCTAAAAGTTATCACAGCCTCTACAAAAGTGATCTTGGCCACTGAAGAAGTAATCATAGCCACTATAAACGTTATCTCAGCCACTACAAAAATGATCTTGGCTACTGAAGAAGTGATCACAGCCACTTTTAAGGTTATCTCAGCCATTGCAAAGGTGATCTTGGTCAGTAACAAACTGTTGTCAGCCACTGACAAAATTATCTAAGCCACAAAGTGATGCTGGCCACTGAAGAAATAATCACAGCCACTTAAAAAGTTATCTCAACCACTACAAAGTTGCTGTGATCACTTCTTTAGTGGAAAAGATCAGTTTGTTTGTGACCAAGATCAGCTTTGTGGTGGATGGGATGATTTTTAAAGTGGCTGTGGTGGCTTCTAAAGTGGTCAAGATCACTTTTGTAGTGACCTAGATCATTTTTCAGGGACTGACATAAGATTATTAGTGGCCAATATCACTTTTGTATCGGATGAGATGACTTTTAAAGTGAATGTGATCACTTCTACGGTAGACAAGATCAGTTTTTTTTGTGGCCAAGATCACTTTTACGGGCTGACATAAGATTGTTAGTGGTCAAGATCACTTTTGTAGTGGCTGAGATCACTTTTAAAGTCGCTGTGAGCACTTCGTCAGTGGCCAAGATCATTTTTATAGTGGCAGAGATAACTTTCAAAGTTATTGTAACCACAGGTCAAGATCACTTTCGTAGTCGCTTAGATATTTTTAAAAGTGGCTGTGATCACTTCTTCAGTGGCACAGATGACTTTGTAGTGGCTTAGATAACCTGTAAATTGGCTGACACCAGTTTGTTAGTGGCCAAGATCACCTTTGTAGTGGCTGAGATAACTTCTAAAGTGGCTGTGATCACTTCTTCACTCGCCAAGATAACTGTTGCAATGGCGAGATGACTTTTTAAGTTGCTGTGATCATTTCATCAGTGACCAAGATCACTTTTGTAGGGGCTGAGATAACTTTTAAAGTCGTTGTGTTCACTGATTCAGTGGCCAAGATAATTTTTGTAGTGGTTGAGGTAACTTTTAAAGTGGTTGTAATCACTTCTTCAGTGGCCAAGATCACTTTTGTAGTGACTGAGATAATTTTTAAAGTCGCTGTGATAACTTCTTCAGTGGCCAAGATCACATTTGCAGTGGCTGAGATGACGTTTAAATTTGTGATGATCACTTCTTCAGTGGCTAAGATAACTTTTGTAGTGGCTGAGATAACTTTAAAAATGGCTGTGATCACTTCTTCAGTCGTCAAGATAACTTTTGAAAAATTGCTCCAGAGAATGTAAAAGTAATAACAAACATTCATACCATATAAAGTTAACATGAGCGAGAAGGCTTGCTGGTATTCACTAAGAAAACGTTGGAAATTGTTCAAATGGAGGGATAAAATACAAAGTTAGCGCTTAATATTATGCATCCACGTTAAAGCCCTTGATAGTTACTTTTAAGTGATATCAAAGATGTTGGTACATTTTTTTTATCTCGGGTACCGGGTACTCATTGGACAAAAATGTGAAACACTGTCAATTTCCCCGAGCTGGAAGAAAAGTACCCAAATTTTACATCCAACCCAAAAAGTGTGTAGTATGTTCGAATAGCTCATTATTTTTTATATTCCAAATGGGTTTATTTTAAGTCAACAATAATTCTAGAACATGTTTGAATCATAACTAAATATTTATTATACACAAAAATCAGTTGAGAGAAAAGTATATTGACTATGTACTGAAAAAGTATGAAAAATAGGTAAAATTAAGTGTTAAAGTACCAACTTCAAGCTCTCTTGTGCATTTGTCAAAGATTAGACACAAAATATTATACATCCGTGGCCTGTGCCAGTAGCTTTCTATTGATATCAAATATATTGATATAGCTCAAAATTTGACTACTCATTGGGCAAAACTGTGAGATACATACAAAGAAAAGCGCGCACATTTTACGTCTAACCAAAAAAGTATATAATATGTTTTTACAGATATATATCAGTATTTCTAGATTTAAGGCATATTTTACTTTTAGGAACTGGTTAATGCAGCTGTTTTAAATAAACATACAGAATGTAGCTACTGTATACGCATAGTCGAAATCAATGCTCTAGGGCCTAAATCTAAAAACTAAAAAGAGTTTTAGAAGGAAAATATCAATGAGACCGGTTTACCAATACATAACAATTTTCTTTGATTTTTCACCCACTTCAAATCATTTTCATCCACTACAAGTCGAGAATTGCGACAGCAATTCGCGGCTTGTAGTGGGAGAAGATGACAATGATAAATTCAGACTTGAAAGGGTTAAACATCGGACAACATTGTTTCAACATTGTTTCAACGTCTTGGAAGCATATCAGAGCGTAACATCCAAGCGACCACAATAATCTGAGCCAATGCTGTTTCAGTGTTGGGCCAGTGTCTGCGACGCTGGCCCAACATTGAAACAGCATTTGATAAACCTCTCCTTTTTGCTGGGATACTGACAGGCGAGGATTCAGAGGGGGGCGCACGCCCACCCCTTTTTGTGTCAAATTCTTTAAAAAGTTCCCTAAATTGGCCAAATAAATCTTGGGGCAAGCCCCAGACTCCCCTGCGCCCCCTCCTTTTTCAAATCCTGGATCCGAGTGGCGGATCCAAGGGAGGGGGAGTTTAGGGGGTTTCACCCCTCCCCCCCTCAGAAAAAAATCATCACCTTATTTAGGGGTTTCCTTATGATTTGGTGATATATATATATATATACTGAGTGAGAAACAGTGCCCAATATGCCCTAGATTGCATGAGAAAGCCTTTGGAAATCAAAAATCCCCCCCCGGGGGCGGGCCTCTCCACCCCTTTACAATAATTTTTTTTGTCAAATTTTACTTCTCCACCCCCCCTCACTGAAAAGCTAGATCCGCCCCTGGCCTCTGGCTGCTGAGGATGATCTGGGGTCCACCTTTTCCCGCCATTTTCTATCAATTAGCAAACTCAATAGAAAATACTTGTCCTATTCACAAACATGATATATCAAACAAAGATAGAATCTAACGCTTCCTATGATAATATTACATTCCGGTGAATATTTCACATGGGATTTCACACCAACTCACAACGTGAGAAATGGTGAATCGTTTCAATGGCGGATGTATATATTTGTGTGGTGAGTGTAGCCGTGTCGTCCTCTGTGAGGCTGTGGATTGATGGATTTGCTTCACGCAAAAAATTCAACATGGCGGTAACTGATAGCGATATCGACCCCAAGGTTCGAAAAATGTCCATAACTTTTTAGTGACTTTGCGACCTGTGAGCGGGGCATGCGAGCATGTAACCGAAATGTTACTCATTCTAAAAATGCTATTTTAGACCTGATAATTCGAGGGTTAATCTTAGATATCCCATCTAAAGAAATGTCCCACGATTTTGTACGCGTTCAATCTATGGCTGAAACCTGTTCCAGGCACTGGGGCTATGGTGAGTGGTGAGGCTGTATGTACACGTCACACTAAACGTGACTAAACTGAAGGTTATAGCCACAGATTGAGCCCGCAGATAAACGTGCATAACTTTCTTCGGTCGCATATATCTAAGATTTGATTGCGATTATTCAGGTTTGTAAAAGGTTTATTAAAATCAACAAAATTTCACCTACAGTCATACATCCACGGCTTATTTTCAGCTACGCCGTTAAAATATTGTGGATATTTTTCCAACCATGGGTCTGCAGATCGCTCTTATTCATCGCCATTTTAAAAAACGCAGATTCCCATGTGGAACTAATCTCTCAATCCGCGACTCCCGCGGCTGTGCACGTCACACTGCGTGCCTGACAGCTGATATGAATGCCGCCATGTGTTGCTGCGTGGCAAAGTCAAAATACAGTATCTGCTCACCTTACAGGTGAGCAGATACTGCCTTATGACTTTTCACGGCGGTATACAGTCAGTGCATACAGCCGGCTAACATACAGTGAGCCACACAGCAGCCGGCCAGCCGACAAACACACCGCGAGACTCACTCTAATAACATTCCCTGAGCCACGAACACTGCAGAATCATGAGCGATATTAGGATGACTCGTGACTTCTTTCTCTGGTGCATGTCAGTCGTGTACCTGTTCGCTTTCGCGTCTCTATTTGTACAGATTCCAGGTGAGTTTGTCTGCAGTGTGCCTTACTTTCACACCCCATGTGTGATGCTCTTTTTACGGTATCTCGTCCTAGCTCACTCATCTGTAGACGGGCTAAGTGACCTGTATCAGATGTCATCGCTTGTATGGTGCTGTATACATGTAGCCTACACGCACACAGAAAACACTATAAAAACTAGGCCTATATCCAATGGTAGTTTAACCGTTTAATTGCCGTTGCCGTATATATTCTGGTTTTCATTTTCTATCACCACATTAAGTACCACATTTTAAATATGTTAAGGATAAAATGTGACATCAACCAGCAAGATTTGAAAACAGTAACCAGTGGTAACGAGTTGACCTCTATTTCGTCAAATCTGAATAATTTTCACTCATTTGAAGTTGTGGATCGCGTCAGCGAGACACAACTTCAAGTGAGGGAAAATTACAATTGAATAATTTGGCGGTCAAAGGGTTAATGATTACCCGGTTCAAATTTAAACTAGCACTCACAACAGCGTCTCGTATTCTGTGAAACGCAGTGACGTTACCGGAAACCGTTTTGAATGGCAACTCGGTGAAAAGAAAGTTATATAACACCCCTCCCCCGGCCTCCGCCATACTTCATTGTATAGGCCAGCTCGGTGAAATATTGGAGGTCAAGGCTATTGAGTTTCATAGAATTGACTGGTCTTACATGCCGTAGAACTGGCCAGAAAAGTCAAGACGTTGAATCACTGTTGGTTTACGTTGAATCCATGTTGGTTTAAAGTTGATCCACTGTCAACGACGCTGGTCCAACGTTAAACCAACATTGATTCAACATTGATGTACAAATTCAAATCATTCCTTGAGATCCAAAACAAGTAATAAACTTCATGTACCAGCAGCTCATCACAAGCGCCTGAGGTTTAATGGTCCGAAAATATGGAATTCTACATCTGATCAAGCTCGTAAAGCAATAACATTGAAAGAATACATACGCGAATATAGAATTTAAAAATAGCTAGATTATTATAGTACATGCAATTTTAATAAATCTGTTTGCAATACGAGTAGCAGACACGCTGTCTGCAATTTTGCTATAATTGTAATTGCTTTGTTTGTATGTTTATATATAATATTTATCTTATATATATGTATATAAATACTTTATATTCTTGTATGTTTGTATGTCACATCAATGGTCACATCTACCTTGTATATATGTGTATGTAAATACCTAAAATTAGTCTACAACAGGTTATTATATACCTTCATAGCTTAACTATCTACATTTAATATTGTTCTAGTCGTGTTGACATTTTTGCTTTTTTTGCTACTTTTGTTTTTAAGCTATATTATATATTTTTCGCATCATACTATATAGCATAATGTTGTTTCCAATATCGATATAAGTTTACTGTATGTGAGGGCCCCACGGCGGATGAGCTATGCTCAGTGGGTCAGTATATATGTATGTTCATTTATGCAACTCGTAATATTTTGTTTTACTTATTTTGTATATTATTGTATGCCTATATATGTACCCTCGTTAAATAAAGACTTTATTATTATTATTATTATTATATATATACCGTTTCAAGCATGTTTTAGATCAGTAGAAATATCACTGAATTTAATAAAAAAGTTTTGGTAGCTGCTTAGATATCTGGGAGGGGACTAGAGTTTTGCCGGGTTTTATTGCCATTTTTTACCTCTGCAAAAAAACAACTTTTTGGGAGGATCAACTCCAGA
Source organism: Flabesymbios commensalis (assembly GCA_964017125.1). Classification (NCBI taxonomy): domain Eukaryota; kingdom Metazoa; phylum Annelida; class Polychaeta; order Terebellida; family Flabelligeridae; genus Flabesymbios; species Flabesymbios commensalis. Next base: position 4,221,904 of record OZ024914.1, read on the forward strand.
CAAACTTTTTTTATGTTTTGTTGAAGAACGAGGTCAGATTTTGTCGTATGCAACTAACTTTTTTTCTGCCTATTTTTTCAACAAACGTTTTTTCCGACCTTTGACCTTTGTGGCAATTTTTTTTTTTATAACCCCCCCCCCTCCCCAGATATCTATCAAACATACGCTTACGACTATAACATTGATCCATTGTTGGGTCAATGGTGGGTCGCGCCCGACCTTTTGACATTGACCCGACATTGTGTCAACGGCTTTCTCTGCACGTTTACTGGCCCAACATTGAGCCGGCATTGGTTCAATGTCTGTAGTTCGCTGTGTCCCTCATTTAGATATGATACCTTGTCCCAATGTTGGTTAATGATGCTGCAGCGTCCCGGACTGTGGGCCAACATTAAACCGACATTGGGTGAGTTTCTAGTGTTTGCACATTTCACTGTGACGCCGAGGCATCGTTAACCCTTTCATCGCTAAGCTCACAATATTGTCGCTCATTTAACATGTTTAAAGCTGTGCCTCGCTCACGCGATACACAGCTTTAAACATGTTAAACCGACACAATCAGGCTGAAATCAACAAATAATCGGTAATTTTATTTTGCCCTCTTAATATGACCATATGATGTAAACTTGTCCATAGACTAACGTTAGAACTGCATTTTTTTTTAAAGTTTTGTGTTGCTTATAATTTACAAGTTTTAAACGAGATGTAGAGATGAAATTCCCTATTTCTTATTTTGGACATGCATTTTTGGACGATACATCGACCCAATGTTGCGCCAACGTCGTAGACGGTGGTACAACATTGGTCTAGCATTGGGTCGATGTCTCTTGTTTGCTGGGGTTGTCTCTCTAACCACATGTACCACATGTAAGCTAGTTTTTGAGACTTGAACATATACTAGGGAAGAGATAAGTTTGCTAAAGTCAATTGTTATTTAACACATGGTCCCCAGGGATTAATAGTACATTTCTAAGAAGTAAGCACTGACAAGATATATTTGTTTGTAGGTTTATATGGAGATAATGGCATTCTACCTGCGAGACTGGTTTTACAGAAAGGTAAGAAAATATTCCTTGGGATTGACCCTTTAACCCTTGAAGCTCTGAAGTTTTTTATAAAAACCTTAGAAACCAAAGGGTTTTTTTCAATTTGAAATCATCATGACTGTCTTAGTTGGCTCTTTCCGATTTATTTGAATACCTATGTTATGGGTCTACGGCCATTAGAAATATGTTATACTCTTACAGTGTGGTGATAGACTTAGACGTAAGAATCTGACGTCTACAGACGTCAGATTTTGACGACTAAAGTCTATCCCCGCGCTGTAAGGGTTAAACCCTCACGATGCAATAAAGTATCATTTTACAAACCTGAAAACGGAATTATTTTTCCACAACCATGGGTTTTAAAATGAATATTTCCATGAAACTGGTTTAACAATACACGGCAATTGTCTTTACTTTTTCATATACATCAAATCATCTTCATGCGCTACACAATTCTCGACTTGTAGTGGATGAAGATTACTATGTAATGTCAGGCTTGAAAGGGTTAAAGGGTCTCAACAAATAGATAATGATTTGATTTGGCACTACATTTTTACAGTTAGTGCTAGGCTGCTACGGTCTGCCATAAAATTTTTGTGATAATTATCTGTGAAAGTTTATCAATTAATTCAATCTGTGAGAGGTCTATTTTTTCATGAATTTTTAGTTATTTTTCCAAGCTCGTTGCAAATATGCATAATACTCCCATTCAAAGGACAAAAGTGTAGACAGAAGCACTAAGATCACTCGTCCGCATTTCATATAACTGAAAAAGTATATAATTTAGAAATAATTATAATTCAAAAGTTATAATTAAAGTTGATATTCTGCTAATTCAGAGGAAAATTTGTTTAGTATTGCATAGCAAAATGGTATGCAATTCTGCCCATTTGCTAATCAAATTTGTAATTGATTAGCAAACTATTTATACATGAATGATAAGGGTGTTCAGCAAGTTACACCTTGAAAAATTGTTAATCAATTTATTTTCTCTCTGCTTATATATAAACAGAAGCGCCCAGCCTTCAGAATCTGCTGCGTTTTCTGCCCCAACTGACCTGTTAATTGATATTATTCTATTGTTAGATATTGTTATATAATCTTATATTTTGTTGCAGGGTCGTGCCCAGAAATGGGCAGAGGTGGGCGGTCTTGGCATCAAAAATAGCCAATTGTTATACTACAGCCATGTTTTTATACTCAAAATACTCAGTTTTCCATGTTTTTCCAACTGTTGTGGTGGGTGGCATGTCAGAATAAGGCCGCCCAGCGCCGCCCACCATGGACAGAACCCCGCCCACCATGGGCAGAACCCTGTCAGGGTTCTGTCCATGGTGGGCGGCCTCACCCAGCACTCTGACATGCCGCCCACCACTACATTTGGAAAAAACATGGAAAACTGAGTATTTTGAGTATAAAAACATGGCTGTAGTATAAAAATTAAAAATTGACATTTTGGTGTCAAGACCGCCAATCACTAACCAATCTCTGGGCTGGATCTTGCCCTGTATATTGTTATATGTTGTTACCAGAAGCGTCGAGCCTTGAGGACCTGGTGAGGACTCAGTTCACCCTGTTTCGCCTTCTGTCCCATCTGACCTGTTATTGCTATTATTATATTGCTAGATATTGTTATATAATCTTATATATTATTATTTATATATTGTTCTATGTTGTTACCAGAAGCGTCGAGCCTTGATGACCTGGTGAGGACTCAGCCCACCCTGCTGCGCCTGTTGCCTCACCTAGGTCTGGACACCCAGGCTAGCATGGATCTACTCTGTCTGGGGGGAATCATCCTGTCTTTCGTCGCCATGATCGCTAAGGTTCAGAGGAATACCATCGTGTTCAGTCTGCTCTGGCTTTTCTACTTCTCCCTGTTTCAGGTAGGTTCACGTAACCCTTACACCCTGAACAATAGGTTCTTTAAAAGGAACCCTTTAGTACTATTACCATGCAACCCCAGGAGAACCCTGCAGGGGTTCTCTTGGGGTTGCATGGTAATAGTACTGAGGGGCTCCTTCTGAAGAATCTATATTGTTTAGAGTGCTGCATACAGATATACAACGATGAAATATTTTTGTATACGATGGACATCAATTGTTTTTCAATTTGAAGTTATCATAAGTTGATGTCTTAGTTAGCTCTTTGTCGGTTCATTTGAATACCTATGTCTTAAGTCTACAGCCATTATAAATATTCTACTCTTTCAGTGCGGGGATCTATTTTATTCAGATTCTGAAATCAAAAGAGGGTCCCCACTCTGAAAGGGTTAAGTGTTTCTCATTTCCATTAGAACAACTAAGAGCATTTTTACTTTTCTGTCCGGCCCCGATGGCTCATTCGGTCCGCTACTGGGTTCGAGTTCTGGACTTTTTCCGCTTCGTTTGAATTTCAGGTGGGTCTACGACCGTTATAATTGTTTTTTTTTCTTTTAGCGCCGGGTTCGTCTTTAGACGTCAGAATTTGACAGATTCTGACGTCTAAAGACGATCCCCGCCTAGTGGTTCTGTCCAATGCTGGTTTAAATATGTTGGGCTGCGACGCTGGCCCAACATTACCTGTGAATGTGAGCTGGTAGGCTGCGATCACTTACTTTTAAAGCTCTCAAATATGTTTGCATAAAACATAGATACCGAAGGTTAAGTTAGCTCTTTCTGATTCATTTAAATGGCTGAATACCAGTGTTACGACCATAATACTGTAACACTTTTGTATTTTTTTAAGTGCAGTGAGTGACTTTAAACGTCATTATTTACCGTGAAATTCTGACGTCTAAAGTCAAACCCCGCGCTGAACTGGTTAATACTTGGTATGTTTCCAATGATAGCACTTACCCAGCAACGCTGGACCAACATTGAACCATCGTTGTTTAAACGTGCCGTGTTTCTTGGCAGTTATAGGAGGCTTCTTAGTGCACTGAAACACTTTCCCCATCTCGTTCAAATTGGCGAGTAATTATCGAGTCCTTATCGGGGGCAGATTTCGTGCCTGCAAATAGCCGATTTGATTTGGGCAAATCAGATCTCTCATGAGAAACTGGATAGAGTTAGGGGGCCACCATTCAATCTCCAGGCGAGAAGGCTGGAGTTTTTTTAAAATAAATAATTTTGGGCAGACTCTGCATGAAATAAATAGTTTACTTCAAGAACGGTTCTAGCCCCCCCCCCCCCGCCCCCCCCTGGAGATTGAATGGTGGCGTCCTTACCATTAATTACCATGGTTACATAGTTAGTCTTATAACAGATGACAATACACTGCCCAGAGACCCATTCCACTATAAGACAACAGGAAGCCGGGCCACTGAGGATCTACGCTTGGGTATTACGTATGGGCACTGTATGAGAAGCATTGCACGAGGCTGGGCCGGCTATGGAGAAAGCTTTGGTTATCACTCTAGCATGCAAGGCAGAATGCATTATGAAAATACACTACAGAGAGACATCCCACCAAAATCTAATGATTCAGATTATCTTAATTTTCTCCCATTTAGATTAGAATAGTTAAGAAATTAAGATCGTCATAACTTTTCTCGTGGCACTATCATGACTGTACACACATTCAAATTGATACAGGCCATGATTGTCCGGTGGCGGATCCAGGAATTACAGACGCCGACTTTTTGCAAGAGTCGATAACACCATAGGTGGCATCAACAACCTCTTGTATTCTCTTATAAATAGCTAAGGCATCAAATTCTAGAGCATATTTCGGCCCAAATATGGTCGGGTTTTTTTCTAGGGGGGAGGGGACCCTGTCACGCCATAGGGGTCATCCTCAACCATCAAGTTGTGTGCTCTACGAGGCTGAGATCGTCCAGCCCAAGGTGTCCATGGTAGATGAAGTATATAGTGCTCAGTCCATGGCAAAGTGATCCTTTTTTTCTTTCTTTTTTCTACAGTATTATGACAAGTTATTTAAAGTTTAGGTAGGACTCCCTCATGTAGATTTCAATGTCAATGTTCTGTAATGAAAAATCTATTTTCAACAACTCTTTCAGCGCGAGGATCGTCTTTATACGTCAGAATCTGACGTATAACGTCGGCCCCCGCACTGAAAGAATTAAAAAATGCCTAATGGGCGAAGACCCATAACATGGTATTCAAATGAAGCGGAAAGAGCTAAAACTAAAACATTTATGATAATTTCAAGTTGAAAAAAACGTTGTTCAAATTTAAATTAAAGGTAGATGAAGCATATTACAGTCCATGGTAGATGAAGCATATTGCAGTCACCCGTTTTATTTCAAAATTGTAACCTGTTAATGATGTCTTCACAAAATTAGTAGTGTACGATATGGTTATTGAATTTTATGGTACCTCTGGCCATTAGTGCCGATAGGTGACGTAAAGCAGCAATTTGCTACTAACTCATCCTGTGGGATCCGCGGTTAGCTGTATTGATTAACGTCGCGTGTCTGTTAAGATTGTATCTAGTTTAATTCGAAGAAAAAACTAAATTACTTTAGAATCGTAGATCTCAATATACTCGGCCATGCGCGCCTGGTACATTTCTCAACCCCTTGAGTGCGGAGACCGTCTTTATATTTTATAAATACGATCCCGGCACTGAAAGAATTAAAATATTTATAATGGTCGTAGACCCATAACATATATTAGTTATTCAAATCAAGCGGAAAGAGCTAACTAAGGCATTTGTGAAAAATAAACTTTTAGTCTCTATGTTTTAAACAAAAATAATTCAGCGTTGTAAGGGATAACAGAACTTTCAGACAAGCCATGTGTTAGAGGCACACAGTTTGGATTGTGTCGACATTGCCACTGAGATCAGAAGGTCAGATAATGTGTACTATTATATAAAACACACTCCATAAAGTTTGTTTGTGGCTGACCAACCCAAAGAAACGTTTGACTGGTTTTGTGGGAGTTATTATTTGATCCCTGTTCCGTGATAGATGTATATATCGGGGATCAGTCTGCAGTGCTAAGTGATCTGATAGTAAAATCTGTCTGTTCAGATAAATACAGCAGCGGTATTTGTTATCATTCGAGGCCGCTATGAACACTGTTAAGCTATCACCTTCCTGAGATGCCCCGTCTGCAGTGTGCGCTACAGTAACGCCTGCTTCATCCGCCCTGACCACTGTTAAGCTATCACCTCCCTCAGTGCGAGTGGCGTACCCTGGTTCCTCCACTCAACAGCGGAGCCAATGCAGCACCCGCATCAGTGCTGGCGCTGATGTAGGCCGTGGTAGCCTTAAATAACCAACAATAGCGTGTTTGACATTAGGTCTCTCACGTGGGATGAATTGAGTTACCCAGAGGGGGTGATCCTTTCTATTTTTACTCTGGGGACTATCAGACCCGAGGATAGCGGAGCTGCGCGAAATGCCACAGAGTTTAAGCATTAAATTGCACAGCGAAACTCAAGTCTCCGGCCGTCTGGGCATGTCTGGGGGTAGATCTCCTAGACATGCCCCGAGCCCCTTATCGGGCGAGCGAAGGAAAACGCTCTCAATAACCCACCATGCCCTATCACCCTCACATCATCATCTGTACATCATTTCATCTAATCAAATGACTACAACGTTTTTATCGTAATACAATGTGACTTAAAAGACCTTTTGTGCCGAAAAGTGACGTAAAGCATTGATTTACTACTACTACTAACTTCCTCAGATGGCTGCATCATAGGGTACAGTAAATAGTTTTCCACTAAATAGCAGAAACAAAAATGAAATGAATCGGGCTTTAGGCCACCTTTGTGCACATATAGGCTAAACTGGGCCAGGAGAACCTCCTGAGGATGGTGAGATGATTGAGATGACACTGTCCTCCAGACACAGGATTTGAAATTCGAGCCCTGGCGGTCTGAGGCCGAGCACGCTACCTCTCGGTCACGGAGGCTCCCCGCAATACTGACTTTCACACGTGGATGGGGAAGAAACATTTTTGTTTCTTTCAAACCGCCGAGTCCGGGAACCGAACCCCGAACTCTGGCGTGCAAGGCAGCGGTGCTAACCACTACCCTAGGGCCCCCGCCCATATAGCAGAAACAAGTTCTACAAACATGCTTTACTGAACAAAAAAAAAAATGTGATACAATATAATTCACATAATAATGCCAAATAGAAACCCACACTTTTAATTTGAAAATGTGTTGACAATCGATTGAAATTAGGTTGTCCGTAGCTAGTTTATGTTGTCTCGGACACACAGAAACACCTGATTCCCTTAATTATACGTGCAGCAAATCTTCTTTCAGCAGCGCGTTCCATTGTCCCAGTGTGGGTTGCACCGCATAATTGTATAAGTAACGTTTTTATGCCCAGCAAACACTCAGTGTTGGACCGATGTTGGATTAACTTTGCGTCTGTGACGCTGACCCAACATTAACAAGATTGCACATTTTCGGTCAATGTTTCGAACAGCTATCTATCGAGGCCTGCATCAAACCGAGATCATTTTTAGTGGAGTGTATGACTATCCTTACGGCTGCAAGGTTTTACTGTAGTGAGATATTGCAGATGCTTTCCTGATTTCATATCATAAGTGTATCGCAGGTTTTATTGTATGTTTTAATGTTGCGAGATAAACTAGATGATCTCCTGATTTTCATGATGCATTTCGGCAGGGTTTACTCTAGCGAGATATTGCAAATACTTTCCTGATTTTCTTGGTGTATTCTTCAGGTTTTACTGTAGCGAGATATTGCAGATGCTATTCTGATTTTCCTGACTGGTCTAGTGAAGCACTCCCACAATGCACTGCGCCTGGTTTACGCTGATTCCCTGACACATTGTTTTCTCAACACGTCATGTGTACAGGTAGCCAGCGAAAGGGCGGGTACTCTATGTGGCACATACACGTGGCTTCCCTATATATCCCGGCTGACGTTAAGTGCCTGTGCTCACTGTATACCGCAGCTGGTTGATCATTAGAGCGCTGAGCTTTAATTTAAAGGAACAGCCCAGGCTAAAATCATAAAAAATCGGTGATTTTATTTAAGCTTAAAAAATATGACCTTAACTTGTCCATAGACTGGAACTGCAAAAGATTTTTTAAATTTTTCTGCTGCGCTTTCACCAGTTAGGCTAGATATAGAGACTAAATTCCTGATTTTTAATTATTGACCACCATGTCAAAAATGAGAAATACGGGAGTTTTTGATGATTTTAAACCAGGGCATGTCCCTTTATTTTTTCGGTCACTTAAAGTTGTGTCTCGCTACCGCTTTCCACAACTTTGAGTGACGCAAAATTAATTAGATTTGTAAATTTAAGTCAAAAATTATATCAGTTCCAAGTGGCTGAAACAGGTCAGCCACAGATTGACACCATGCAAAATAGTGGGACATTTATTTTGACTGATCACGTCAAAATTGTTTTTTTTTTTAGAATCAGTAATATAACAATTCAGCTGCAAGGTCGCATGCCCAGCTCATTTTCCGCATAATCATTAAAAAGTTGACATTTTTCGGACCTTGGAGTCGAGATCGCTCTCTGTCACCGCCATGTTAAAAAACGTTGATTTTTTCGTGTAAAACAAAAAACAGCCATCCACGGTCTGGGAGAGGACGTAACGGCTAAGTTTCATAGATCTGAAAACATTTTTCAGTTCTAAAAACTAGTTACACAAGTACTATTAAAATCAAGGAAACACAGTACAGTGGACGTCGGTTAACCCTTGTTCACATTTTCTTTTTCTTTGCGAAACTGGTTGTACAAGTGTGAATAAAATAAAAAGAGACACAGTATATTTAGTACAGTAGACGCCATTCCTCAATGGGTTAACCATTTAGCCCCCAGGTATTTTTTCACATTTTCATTTTCTTTGCTATCTGTCGCAATTCCCATCTTCACCTTTACAACGCTAGATTGTTTTTGTGTAAACAATGGATATGGTGTTTTCAAAGTGAAATCAGCATAAATGTCTTAGTTAGCTCTCTCCGCTTCATTTGAATACTTGGGCGGGGGCCCTAGGGTAGTGGTTAGCACCGCTGCCTTTCACGCTAGAGTTCGGGGTTCGTTTCCCGGTCTCGGCGGTTTGAAAGGAACAAAACTGTTTCCTCCCCATCCACTTGTAAAACTTAGTATTGTGGAGAGCCTCCGTGGCCGAGAGGTAGCATGCTCGGCCTCAGACCTCCAGGGTTAGAATTTCGAATCCTGTGTCTGGAGGGCAGTGTCATCTCACTCATCTCACCATCCTCAGGAGGTTCTCCTGGCCCGATTTAGCCTGTATCTGCACAAAAGTGGCCTAAAGCCCGATTCATTTTATTTCATTTGAACACCTATATGTTGTGGGTCTACGGTCATTATTAAGTTTTTATTCTTTCAGTGCGGGGATCGACTTTAGACGTCAGAATCTGACGTCTATACACGTCAGATTCTGACGTCTAAAGTCGATATACGCACTGAAATGGTTAAGACACCATTGGTTGAACATATCCTGTTTGCCGGGAACTACCATCTTCACGACGTTGTTGCGACGTTGAATCAACGTCATCGACGTTGATTCAACGTCGCAACAACGACGTGTGCCAGTGGGTAGTAGCACGCCAGGCATTTCAAGCAGTCCGTTCACCAATGATTACATAACACCAGCTGTTTTTGTCGAGTTTATATCTGGTGGGGCTATTTTTGGAAAGGAGCAAAATGGAAAAGTATCATGCGCCTGATTAGCCGTGTAGTTTTCTGCGAGGCCGTGGATTGATGTATTTGCCTTACCCGAAAAAATTCAACATGGCGGTGACTGAGAGCGATCTCGACCCCAAGGTCTGAAAAATGTCCATAACTTTTAATGACTTTGCGACCTCTGAGCTGAGCATGCGGGCATGGAACTGAAATGTTACCAATTCTAAAAAAAACTATTTTCGACCTGAATATTACCCGATATATTCAGATATGACAGTCCAAAGAAATGTCCCATGAATTTGTACTCTGTCCATCTGTGGCTGAAACAGGTGTTTCAGCCACTCACTGGGGCTAGCGCCTGATAGTCCAGGAGTTAAAAGTCTTCCGAACGGAGCTAAAATATTTGAAGGTTGTATCTGACTTTGAACTTTGCGCTCAATCCGAAAAATCAACCTGTGACATAGTAATTAAAAAATAATATTAAAATGAGCGAAACTGCTTTGTAATGAGAAGTGGCATGCCGACTGGGTCAAGGGAAAACTTCCTATGGCAGTTTAGAGCTCTATGATTGGATTATGGATATTTCAATTTGTATATATATAATAATAACATTTAAAATATCACCTTTTTAGAAACGTATTGTATTATTGAAAGTATAACAGGGCACATAGTTGAAAAAATAGCATCTTTGCTAATATGTAAGTCGAGGAAAAAACTCATTTACGATATAATCGTAGCTCTGAATATACTCGTTGCAGCGCGCCTCCTACATTCTGATCAGTAAATCTATCGAATTTCGTTCTTCTTGACTGAATGGTCTGATGGTCTGATAGCTGTAAGCACGGAGAAGGGGGGAGTGTATATGTTGATGATCAGTGGGAATGATGAATGGGAGATGGCTGTGAAAACAAGGATTGGGGGGGGGGGCTATGTTGATTTCATGTTCGACCAGCGTCTTAGACATCAAACCAATAATAGGTCCAATCCCAGCAAATACAAAACATTTGTATAAAATTCATACAACGTCGGCCCTACGTCTTCGACGCTGGTCCAACATTGTATAAATGTTATACAAATGTTTTGTGTTTGCTGGGATGTGTCATGTTTTCTGATATGTCTGGCGGGGTATTACATTATACAGCTGACTGCATGTGTACGTGTCAAATCTGAGATGTACTGTAAATACAGAGCAGCATTTGGTCATCTACACCAGGGTTCAGTTTGTTTAGTATTGCGTAGCAAAAAGCTATACAATTTTGGCCAATTGCTAATCAAAGTTGAAATTGATTAGCGAAATATTTCTTCTGTAATGACAGGAGAACCCCAATTAATTTTGGGCTTGGTTTCCAATCGCTACACAATATTTTCAAAACAAATTGAACCCTGTAAACACGAGGACGATGTGGTCTCACATGCAGAAACAAACGTATATGGAATCATTATAGGGGCCTATGCCAAATATGTGGTCAAAAAGTGAATCGCCACAATTTCGGACAAATGAGAATGCTATTATAAATATTTTAACCCTCACAGGGTTAATACGTCAGAATCGGACGTGTACAGACGTAAGATTAAGACGTCTAAAGTCCGTCCATACAAGTAGAGGGTTAAATTGTATATATCAGGCCCTAGCGAAGCAAGTGGTAAAAATAGAAAACAATGAATTTGAAATAAAACTTCTCATGCAGCATGCTTAGCCAGTCATCATATATTCACATATACTGTAAATCTGGTAATTTCCACGTGTTTAAATTTTAAATTTCTGATTTTGGAAATTTTCACGAAGTTTAAAATTCGCGAATTTTCATTTTTCTTTAGTAGCGCTATTAGGCCTATAATAAACATTTTCGCGAGATTCTTGAATTCGCGAATTTGTCCCCTCGCGAAATTCTCGAAAATTAAATTTCGCGAATTTTACTAGATATACAGTACATAGCGCCTTCCAGCAGCAACCCTCTGGATCAATTCCTCTGAGACTTCTGTTATTTGACTGACATACACATTTGTAGAATCATTCATTATCTGGTTATTGGCCGGCCCCGATGGCTCATTCGTATCGACTGGCGCTTGTAACCTGGGGGTACCAGGTTCGAATCCCGGGCAACCCTCTGGATCAATTCCTCTGAGACTTCTGTTATTTGACTGACATACACATTTGTAGAATCATTCATTATCTGGTTATTGGCCGGCCCCGATGGCTCATTCGTATCGACTGGCGCTTGTAACCTGGGGGTACCAGGTTCGAATCCCGGGCAACCCTCTGGATCAATTCCTCTGAGACTTCTGTTATTTGACTGACATACACATTTGTAGAATCATTCATTATCTGGTTATTGGCCGGCCCCGATGGCTCATTCGTATCGACTGGGGCTTGTAACCTGGAGGTACCAGGTTCGAATCCCGGGCAACCCTCTGGATCAATTCCTCTGAGACTTCTGTTATTTGACTGACATACACATTTGTAGAATAATTCATTATCTGGTTATTGGCCGGCCCCGATGGCTCATTCGTATCGACTGGGGCTTGTAACCTGGGGGTATCAGGCTCGAATCCCGGGCGGGACGGATATTTGTCATCGTGGTTGTGCATATACAATGCACCAAACTGTTCAAAGGCATGGAGTGTACAGTGCTGCCTATGGTACTGTGCACTATAAAGAACCCTTGATGTCATTCGAAATAAGAGTAGGGCATAAACCCGGCTTCGGGCTTCCTTCTGTCGCGATAGTGCCATGATTGTACAGAAAGCGACGTAAAGCAATAGTCATATCTGGTTATTACCCTAGAACGCTGAATTGATTTTGTAGACATCATGCTATGGAGACCAAAGGGTTTATTTCAATTTAAAATCATCATAAATGTCTTCGTTAGCTCTTTCTGTTTCATTTGAATACCTATGTTATGGGTCTACGACTATTATACAAATACTCAGCTCTTACAGTGCGGGGACCGATTTTAGACGTCAGATTCTGACGTCTACAGACGTCAGATTCTGACGTCTAAAGTCAATCCCCGCGCTGTAAAGGTTAAGTGTCTATGTACATGGTGTACATGCCAAATGTGACATGTTGTAAACATGTAGCGACACCACAAACCACATAATACATGAGGTGTCTGTGGTTTTACTATGTTCACTGACCTGGAAATATGCAGCATCATTTATCATCCTGGAATTGTCTGTCTGTGTATGTATAACAATCTGCGGTAAGGTGTAATTGTAGAACTACCACAAACTGCCGCATGTACATGTGATTGTCTGTGGTTTGTTTGACATCAAACATCTCGGAATGTACGGGATCATATTATTAACTCTGCGGCTACGTTGAACTTTTTAAAAATACTAGGGGGTCTAGACAAGATGCTACACTTGTCTGTGGTTTGTTTGACAAACAAACCACAAACATCTCGGAATATACCGTATATCGTCCTCTTGGAGTTAGAAGGTGTTAAACTGCCACTTTGTAAAGTGGCAGTTTAACACCTTCTAACTCCAAGAGGACGATATACGGGATCATATTATTGACTCTGCTTTAACCCTTTCAAGCCTGAATTTACCATTGTCATCTTCATCCACCACAAGCCGCGAATTGCTGTCGCAATTCGCGGCTTGTGGTGGATGAAGATGACATGAAGTGGGTGACAAATGGAACAAATATACTGTTATTTTTAAAACTGTTCCATGAATATTTTCGTTCTAAAACCACTAGGTTTCACAAAATAAAGTCATTCTTCAGAGATGCAAGATGATGCTTTGGTGCATCCTAAGGGTATAAAGGGTTAAAAAGCCAAATCTGCGGTTAGGTTGAACTTTCTAAAAATAATAGGGGGGCCTAGAAAAGATGCTACCCACTAACACATTGAACCACTATTGGCCAAAGTATAGATCTCTTTGAGAATAAAAAAACCCAAACCCCGAGGGTTCAGTCTCTGGACGTCTGGCAAGTCTAATGGTAAATCCCCTAGACATGCCCAGAACCCCTTATCGGGTGAAGGAAAACACTCTCAATAACCCACCATGCCCTATCACCCCCACCCTCACATCATCATCTGTATATCATTCATCTCATGAATGGACTGCACTGTCTTTATCGTATTACAATGTCACGTAAATGTAACTTGACGTAAAGCAATAATTTACTACTAGTAATTTGGGGATAAAAATATGTAAATGAAAAAGAAGTGAATGGGGTTTGTGTGCACATGTATATAGGCTAAACAGGTCCAGGAGAACATGAGGATGGCGAGATGAATGAGATGACACTGCCTTCCAGACACAGGATTCAAAATTCGAGCACAGGCGGTCTGAGGCTGAGCACGCTACTTCTCGGTCACGGAGACTCCCCACAATATTGAATCTTTACTAGTGAGCGGGGAAGCAATATTTTGTTCCATTGAAATTTGAAGGCCTGAATGGGGTTCGAGCCTGCGATCTCCGACTTTTCAAGCTGGCAGCTTTTAACCTCTACCTCTGGGCTCCCGCCCTAAAACTTTGTAACAATTTGATGGGGTCAGTGTATATAGTAAAACTCACTTTAAATCTGTCACTTTCGCGTTGCATGTTTTTCGCTCACTGCTCAAGCAATTTTCATCCGATTTTCATGAAATTTGACAAGCGTTAGTTTCTAGTCTTACAGCACCTGCCCTGAAAAATTTCAGGGAAAAATATTATGTAGTTTAAAAGCTAGACCATTTGACATGTAGTTTTTGCGAATTATGACGCTCCTAATAAACGCATTGCACGCTATCAGCTTCACTCACGAAATTCCACTATATGTCAAATAGTCTAACTTTTGAAATACTCATTTAAATTTCACAAAATTTTCAGGGTAGGCGCCGGAATAGTTGAAAAGATTTCTCGCAAAATTTCATGGAAATTGATTTAGAATTGACTGAGAAATCAGTGAAAAACTACCAACGCTTGACTGCCCTATAGGCTATTACACAATTATTTGGAGCGCATGCTTTTCGTCAATTTCTCCGTCAATTCTGAACCGATTCCCTTAAAATTTCAGAATTAGTGTAGTGGATTTATATAAGGACGTCATATTTTTAATGTACTACATGTCAAATGACCTAACTTTTGCAATTCTACATATAACTTTACGACATTTTACCAATGTTAGGACATGACTTCGACATGTCCTGTACAAAATTTCATGAAAATCGGTCAATAATTGAAGGAGAAATATACAAAAAGCATGCGCTCCAGATAACTGTGTCAAAGAGTTAACCCTCACAGTGCGGGGATCGACTTTAGTCGTCAGAATCTGACGTCTGTAGACGTCAGATTCTGACGACAAAGGTCTATTCCTGCATTGTAAGAGTAAAAATATTTATAATGGTCGTAGACCCATAACATAGGTATTCAAATGAATCAGAAAGAGCTAACTAAGGCATTTATGATGATTTCAAATTAAAAAAACTCTTTGGTTTTCATGATTTTTATAAAAAAATTCAGCACTTTAAGGGTCAATACTGCCTTTGTACGAGCAAGAAAAATAGAATCAGATTCTGATTCTTTTTTCTTGGTACGAGAGTCCGGTACTATAGGGGAGATAATCCTGATTTGTCCGAGACACAAATAGGTGCAGCAAACATATGAACCGATGGTTGTACTACCCAGTGTCCTTGTCTGTAGCTTTTTCCACCTCTATAGGTGTAGCAAACATATGAACCGATGGTTACTTCACGCTAAAGTATTGTTACAGATAAGATAATATAGTCCCTGCTTTTTTGATTTTATGTAGCCCAGCAAACATGAGAAGTCGACCTAATGTTGGTTTAATGCTGGTCCATCGTCTACGACGCTGGGCCAACATTAAGCCAACATTGGGTCAGCGTCTCGTGTTTGCTGGGAGTGCCAACTCAGTCCTTGATCCACGCTTGCATTGTACTGTTACTAATCTCAAAGGTTGTTCAACGATGGCTTAACGTTGGTACAACGTCAACGACGCTGTACCGGCATCGAGCCAACGTTGGGCAGATGTTTGTTGTCCCTGGCTTCTGTTCAGCATCCAGATCAGCTGGATGTTATTCTGGAGGGACCTGCGCGATCCCATAACTTGGACGTGTGTATCCATGCCGACCACTGACCTTTCAAGAACAATAGGTCACCTGCCGGTGTGTACAATGTGTACTGGAGACCCGGGAGTGTCATATATAGTGTGTCCTATATACAGTACATTATATAACCAACACACCAATAACTGTAACATTTATGAAATATTTTTGTATAAACTGTGAAGACCGAAGGGTTTTTTCAATTTGAAATCATCATAAATGTCTTAGTTAGGTCTTTCCGCTTCATTTGACTACATGTTATGGTACGGCCATTGTAAATATTTTACCCTTTTAGTGCGGGGATCGTCTTTAGACGTCAGAATCTAGTTTAAACTACTGATTTTTTATCCCAAAAAACAGACTGCTGTATCGATTTCACAAAATAATCGATAAAAACACATTTAAAGAATCTTTGTTTTGTTTATTCATATCCAAATGTTTACCAGTATCCACATACAACTGGGTTTTTTTGTGTGTGTCAAATGGCTATAAACCATCACATGGTTAATACTTGGTATAGAGTATAAACTAGAAGCAAACCATTCAGCAGCGAAAGAGTTAAAGGGGGGGGGGGGGCATTCAGTTTGCGATTTGAATTTTAGCCATACTTCCAGATGATTTAATAATAATGTTTATTTTACTAGTTATATGTCAGAGTGTGATATCAAAACGCAGCTTGGCCAAATCAACATTTTCTAATTACAAATGTATGTTAAATTAGATTTCATAACTGACGACTGTGATGTCACGTTTAAAAGCGGCGATTGAAATACAATCGCCTCTTTTTGGTATAAACATTACAAATCCCACTGAATAGATAAGCATATTTATTGGAAATCTCAATATCAAAATAAATGAACATATTTATTGCAAATCCCAATATTTATTGGAAATCTCAATAAACAAGTGAACATTTATATATGTACTCTGTATCATAAGCTTTAGCCTATTGCAAACATTCGACTTTGAACATTTTGGAGCACTTTGTACACTCAACAACGAGAAACATCCAGCCATAAATGGATGTACTTATTGAAAATCTCAATAACTTAACTAAACATATTTATTGTCCCAAGAAATAAGCAATATTTCGTGAAAATCTAAATAAATAAGTTTAAATCAAATGCGCTGATTCTATTGCATCCTCAATAACCTAACTAAACATTTTTTTGGAAATTCCAGGAAATAAGCAAATATATTCATTTGACATCCGACTATTTAACGAAAATCTCAATAAATAAGTTTAAACCGAAAACGTCTATTTCATGCTGTTTATTTGTTAAGAGGCGTGTTTCGCTCTGCATGATGCCTCCTTTGTGTCAGTAAGCATGGCAACCCGGCAGACACAAGACGTTGACTCTTGGTTTAACGTTGGTCCACCGTCTACGACGTTGAACCGACGTTAAAGCAACATTGATTCCACATTTTGTGTGTGCTGGTTAGTAGGTATGTTTATAAATCGTGGCATCTGGAGTGGTTGTTGTAAGGCCACTTCTTGTCCTGTGGCCGCCTTACAATCACATACATGCAGCTCCCGCATCAGTGTTGCCGGCGCGGATCCAGGGGGGGGGGGCGCACGCCCACCCGTTTTTGCGTCAAATTCTTTAAAAAGTCCCCTAAATTGACCTAAATATGCCTGAAAACTCGCCTCCGAGCCACCTGCGTCCCCTATTTTTTTTAGATCCTGGATTTGCCCCTGTGTTGGTCGTGGTAGGGCCTTAACCTATCCGTTGACTGGGCCGCCTAACTCGTTTACTGCGCGAGGCCCAGTCACACTAACCCAGTCACATTAACCGCCATTTTGTTTCCACAGCCAGCTGTGTAAAAACGACTCTCGCGCTGCCTACCAAAAAACTCGGATGCCATGAAATTGAGACGAATATTTCAAGTGGCTACGAAAACTAGGCCATTTTCAAGAACTTTTGATCGTATTAGAACTATTACATTTGAAAATGGAGGTCACTGTGTCAGAGTCTTGGGATGTCATCAGGGTAGCCTTAACCCTGTAAGGGCTGAAATAGGTTTGTACAAACCATTGCGTCCAAATGGGTTTTTTTTCAATTTGAAAGCGTCATAAAATGTCTTATTTAGGGGCAATTTCACATAAAGGGTGCATTTAGGAAAAATTGAAACTTTACACAATTTTTTTGCAAATACTGCTAGATATTTATATGAAACATTTTTTATTTTAACAAGGGTTATATGGGGAAACAACAAACCAAATTTTATAAAGTTTTGTCAATTATTTCTTCATGAATCAGTGGTATTTATGTTATTTTCAACACATTTTGCAGTCTCATCCCGGAATTGTCTTCATAGGAGGGTTTTTCTATTCCAGATATGCATCTAACACACAAATAAAGTTTTATTTGTGGTATGGTTATTGGTCTTACGATTTAAACGACACATGTTTGACAAAAATCGTGTCACAAAATCTGATTTTATGTGTATTTATTGAGCCTAAAGTATTTTCCGTTAAAAGTTTTTTTCATTTTTTCCCGCCAGTACATCACTGCCCAGCTTGAACTATCTACATATATATAGACATTTAATTACTCTTTTGAATAGGTCTGGTGGTTATATATGGCATACAAATACTTCAAACTGATTGCTGATTAACATTAGCAAATTAATTAGAATTACATGTTTGTATGTGAAAATTCCGTTAAAATAATGTCCCCTCCAGTACATCACTATTCAAGATCCACGCAGTGTGTTTTTCTAAGATATATTATTATTGCAATATAACCTGCCTCTTTGAGCCCCCACGTGGATATTAATTGGAAATTCATGTTACAACAACCACATATTTATACATGTTTAGATGAAAATAGTGTTAAATTAGAATTGTCCCCTCCAGTACATAATATCAATATTTAGTATTCTTTGTGTGATAAGACATAATTTTTGTAATTTACTGATCTATATTGGTAATTATTTATTATTATATTTTGTGGGTGTTTCCTTTGTTCATTTTTAAATCAATAT
Organism: Flabesymbios commensalis; assembly: GCA_964017125.1. Classification (NCBI taxonomy): domain Eukaryota; kingdom Metazoa; phylum Annelida; class Polychaeta; order Terebellida; family Flabelligeridae; genus Flabesymbios; species Flabesymbios commensalis. Next base: position 4,240,590 of record OZ024914.1, read on the forward strand.
TAGCATGTTAATGTAATTTCTTCACTGTTCTGACTTACAAGACCTACTAGTACAATATATATACATTTATGGCGTATATATCATCAAACAAATGTGCTCTATCTTGTCTATAATAGGCTGCCAGTACACTGCGTACCAGAGGGGACAGAACGTATGTAACACTAAAAGTGTAATTACTCAGGTATAGAACTTGTGGTATTTTTCATGCTTGTCAAGCGATTCAAGCGGTCTGTACCGATATACAATCTACTAGACTACTTGAATTAAAAAAAAAATGTGTTTGTAGCAGCTGGGTCCTTTTGCTTCACCAAACCATAATAGTTTCGCTTCGGCGGCCCCACTCCTGTGGACCTTGACGATGCTGCACATGCGGATGGGTGTTTGCTCAGCGAACCATGATGACCCTCCTACTTTAAAATGGATTTAATAGTTTAAATGTATGATTGTCATATACATTTTCTATTGCAAAAAATGAGTTTAAATGTCTTGTTGACTTTCAAAATATGACCAGAAATGAGAACTACATACTATCTAATGCCCCTGCTCATTATCCACCCAGGAGGTGGTTTCACTACAGGTTATATGCTAGGATATAAAATTATGTCATGTCTTATAACATGGCCCCAGCCCCCAGATATATAATAGTTGATAGCGCACATGTCACTGGTACATGATGTGGGATCTTACAATGCTCAAGTTGGCGCAGCGTTGTATGGCCTTAATTTACTATGCCTGATAGTGATATCTGGCAAACCTTGCCAAATAGCCAGACAATTAATTGATATAATATAAAATGTGAGGTTTTAAGGAGAGCAAGGCTAAGCAGATCGTTTGATATAGCTAGACTATAACCATAAAAAATTGTGAGGTTTGAGAAAGTGTTACCAGCATATCAGTTATATTCATAAAATATACATGTATGCCTCGAAAAACTTCCAAATCTATCAGGTTCGAAATGGCCAACTGGTGTCCATTATTTAACTTAACATGGTTCATATCCAGTGCCAGATAACTAGACAATTAATATAAAAGAATATGTGAGGTTTCCGGGAGGGATAGACCTTATTTCAACTCAAATCACATTCAAAATTGCCATCTATCTGCCATTTATTATCTACTTTAAAAAATATATAGTATGTCTGATATATCTAGCAAATATTGCCGTCTACAGCAATCATCCAAGGGCAGCTGCAGCCTACTCGTATCTGGACATAATCTTCGGGCGGATTGCCAGTGGCGTACCCTGGCTCCTCCGCTCAACAGCGGAGCCGATGCACCACCCGCATCAGTGCTGGCGCTGATGTAGGCTGTGGTAGCCTTAAATAACCGGCAATAGCGTGTTTGACATTATGTCTCTCACGTGGGATGAATGGAGTTACCCAGAGGGAGTTATCCTTCCTATTGTTACTCTGGGGACTATCCGACCCGAGGATAGCGGAGCTGCGCAAAATGCCACAGAGTTTCAGCATTAAATTGCACAGGGAAAACTCACGTCTCCGGTTGTCTGGCCATATCTGGGGGTATATCCCCTAGACATGCCCAGAACCCCTTATCGGGCGAGCGAAGGAAAACGCTCTCAATAACCCACCATGCCCTATCACCCCCACCCTCACATCATCATCTGTACATCATTCATCTCATCAATTGACTACAACGTTTTGATCGTATTACAATGTCACTTAAAATACCTTTTGTGCCGAATAGATTTACTACTACAGCAAATATTGCCAGACAGCTAGACCATAGATTACATACAAAACATTGTATCCAATTATATAAGCTCAAGATCGGCTGGATTTAATATTATTTTTAAACCACTGTACATAAATATATTGTGTACGGTACATTAGCATAATAAAACAGTTACACTACAACTAAGTAACAAGTAAAAAGAAAATGCTAGATTTCAGGGAGTGACAGCTGTGACCTAACAAATTTGAACTTGATCACATTCAAAATAGCAGACTTGCGGCAATTATTTAATTATTGAATATGCCTGATATCTGGCCAACTACGGTATGTTAGCTAGCGAGACCCTACAACAAGCTTACGCTCCTAACAGCCATGATGAAGTGATGATAAGGGAGGTATATGCATTTGAAAATGGTTGTTTTCATTTATATACCTTGACAAATTTCAACTCTATCAAATGCAAGATGGCTGACTATTGCCCATTATTTACTATATGCTTGATATCAGGCAAAGCATCCCAGATACCTAGCCCAGTACTATAATTTATCCAACTCCCCTCATGAAAGCCCGGAAAGTATTTTGTTGGCATATATATCCCTCCCTCAAACCTCACATTTTGTTTTATACCATACACCTCACATTTTGTTTTATGGTATAAAACAAAATGTCAGGTTTAAGGGAAGGATGTGCCAACAAAATGCTTTCTAGACTTTCGTGAGGGGGTTGGAATGGATACACTAACTGTCTCTGCGGTTATATTGGAATAATAGTAATGTAGATGTTTGTAAACTATGGCTGATGATGCTATTATATCTCTTTCTAGTAGTTTACTTGTTATTCAGTTGAATTATTGAGTGATCATTCATGCTTACAAGTTTGTTATTGTTGTTAAAAAAAATATGTCCTCTCCAGTACATTTTATGATATTAGCTTGAACACCGTGACATTGTCCAAGTTATGTCACAAAAATCAAAATTATTTTCCATTGTTTTTCCTTGATGGTGTTTAATACGATGCAGAAAAATAGTTGCGGCCTTTACCCGTGATAAACCACTTAGACATCATTTTATTTTAGCAAAGTTTATACAATTATGCTACTTCAGCTCAATTTGAAAACAAAATGTTGATTAATAACAATATATATTGGAGCAAAATTAGAATATGAAATGTTGAGCAACATATCATGTTTTACTCATCTAAAGTATGCATTTATAGCACTTGTGATGTTGTTATTTCAACCGGTAAAAAAATGTCCCCTCCAGTACAGTTTGTCACACATATAATTGTGCAGAGGATTCGCATGAAAAAGCACTGTGAAAAGACACAAAATATGTCATATATAGTATTCAAGCTATATGTGTATATTTAGTTGATGTCAGAGCACTAATTTGTTGAGCTGTCGAAGTACAGCTGTACAATTCATGCTTGAGTGTATTGCAAAATTTCATTTGTAACATTTCAAATTAATATCAAATCTATATACATGTGAAATACGGGTACAACACATAGTGATCTTCCCTTTAGAAACACGACAATAAAAAAAATTAAAAAATTAGGGGTTAGGATTTTCAAATCACCTACATTATTAGCATTTGAGCAGAGACTAATGATTGTTAAAACAAATGTCCCCTCCAGTACACGCAAAAACAGCATACATTTCACAAGTCAATATCTTCATTCATGGGCATAATTAAGCTCTGGAAATTTAACTGATGTTGGGGTATGACATCTCGCTGTCAAAAGTTGTGAAATTATCATACATGGAAGGTTTTTATTTTTGACATGCTATGAGACTTTTTGTGTGCCCTTTACGTGAAATTGCCCTTAGCTCTTTCTGATTAATTAGAATTCCAATGTGAGTAAGTGTGAAATATTTCCACACTTACATTGTAGGGATCGACTTTAGTCGTCAAAATATGACGTCTAGAGACGTCAGATTCTGACGATTAAGGTTGATCCCGGCGCTGTAAGGGTTAAAAATAACGGGCAATAAAGTGTTTGACATTAGGTTTCTCACATAGGACAGAATGGAGCTAATCTTATCTATTGTTACTCTGGGGACTATCCGACCCTAGGATAGCGGAGCTGTGTTTTGTTTAGCTGAACACACCATCTGGATGTCTTGGGGTTACTCTGGGGACTATCCGACCCTAGGATAGCGGAGCTGTGTTTTGTTCAGTTAAACACACTATCTGGATGTCTTGGGGTTAATCCCATGGACATGCCCAGAACCCATTATCCAGGTATCGGAAAACACTCAATAACCCACCATGCCCTCACCCCACTCTCACATCATCATCTGTACATCATTCATCTCATCAACAGACTGAACTTTTTTTATCGTATTACATGTCACCTAAATGACCATTAGTGTCGAAAAGTGACGTGAAGAAATATTCTACTGCACTGTGCAATCACATTCATTAACAGATTGAAGCACCTATGTTTCTGGCATCCCAGCAAATACGATACGCTAGCTCTGTGTTTGCTTAACTTTGTCCCATTGTCTGCGACGCTGGGCCAACGTTAAGCAAACACTTGGTTAACGTATCGGGTGTATAGTGGGTGGAGGCTGATTGTTTTGTAGCACACATAGGGCATGTAGAATCAGTATAGGTATAGTATAGGAATACAATGGTTACCCAGCAAACACGAGACATTCACGCAAGGTTGATTCAATGTTGGGTCAGCGTCGTAGACGGTGGGCCAACATTGTCCCGTGTTTGCTGGGAGAGGGCTGAGGTGGCTCTAGCGCACAGAGGGTCAGTATAGCAGCATATATTGTGTGGAGGCGGCTGTAGCACAAATAGGGTCAGTACACATAGCATTATATAGCGACACTGGGTGTAGGCGGGCTGTAGCACCTAAAGTGTCAATATATATACAACATACAGTGGGTGTACGCGGTATGTCGGCCACTTGTGAGGTACTAACTTCAGCCTTCACTATCAGCATCTTGTTGTCCCTGACAACCAGCGGGCGGCTGCACCAGGCGAGGTGCTCAGCCCAGGTGGTAGACGCAGAGAACCAGGAAAGTTCAGCAAAGTCCAGTTTATGATAGTGTCTGCAAAATTCTCGAAATTTACAAATCAAGAACGCAGTAATAGATATAAATAATATTTAATAAATTTATTGCAAGTGTAACATCTGAAAATGTTTATTGTTACAAATCGTGATAACAAATATATTTCACGGTTTCAACGGAAGATATGAAGTCGGCACACAGGAAATGTTCTACCAATGTTGTTTTAATGCTGGCCCAGCGTTGCGGACGCTGAGCCAGCATTAAACCAACATCGCTTTAAGATTCATTGCTGGTCCACCGTCTGACAACATTAGGTCAACGTTTTGTGTTGATTGTGGTGCGGATAACTGGCCCAGCATTAAAACAACATTGGCTCAATGTCTCACGTTTACTGGAACCCTTCATAGCTGTTTTTGTCCCATTAACGCCCAGTTTCTTGAGGTTAAATCTATAATGACCTTATCTATGTGATGTTCCAAGGTCAGCGTGACTATATCAGAACGGATATAGATGTATTATGTCTAGGTCAAGGTCTTAGAAGGTGATAATCTGATTTAGACTTGACTATGATCAGCCTTTACACCGCTTCATTAAATAAGTTAAACTTTCACCCACTTGACCACGCGACCCTCAACTTCAAGTGGATGAAAAATACCAAATTATTTGCAAATCTTGATATTTGAACACTCATTTCGTTCAGAATAACTGTGGTCTTACCTATACAGCGCGGAGATCGACTTTAGTCGTCAGAATCTGACTTCTGTAGACGTCAGATTCTGACGACTAAAGTAGATCCCCGCGCTGTAAAAGTAAACATATTTTTATTGGCCGTAGACCCATAACATATGTATTCAAATGAATCAGAAAGAGCTAACTGAGACATTTATGGTGATTTCAAATTGAAAAAACCCTTTGGTCTGCGAAGGTTTTCAAAATATATTTCAGCGCTGTAAGGGTTAAACGGCTAATAAAACGTATTTAAACGACTATAGTCGTGCCTAGCGATGAAAGGGTTAATAGGTCTAGATTACCCCTGGTCTAGAATTGCTGGGAGAAGATGAATAGAACAGTCTACCCATTTAAATTAGAACACTTTAAAATTGTAAACGTTCACACTTTCATATATTTGGGGTCGCTTTTTAAGAATTTAAAATGTGATTCAAAATTCCTGTTATTTAAACTAAAAAAAAGTTGTTATAATATCACACGGTGTGACAAACTTTAAATGAAGATGACGAGCAAGTGTTCACGGTTCGAACACGAGACGTTGACCCAATGCTGGGCTAATGTTGGCTCACCGTCCGTCATTATTGCGATCAACTCTTTTGCCGACTTGCCTCAAAACACGATATTAGCCCAGAACGCCATTTAGTCTTAATATTATTAAGATATAATGCGCGGTAGAAGTCTCCATATCATATCATAATACGCAACCAGTAGGGTGGTTTAGGGGGGGGGGGGAGGCGGGGGGAGGTTGAGCTTACTGAAATGTGAGCGTGGAGAATTTGTGTCTGGAAAATGTCTCTCCAGCAAACACGAGACGTTCACCCAATGTGGGTACAACGTTGGGCCAGCGTCGCAGACGGTGGCCCAACGTTGTACCGGCATCGAGTGAATGTTTCGTATTTTCTGGGGATCACCTGTTGATTACCATGTAATGCGTCACTTGGGCGTTATACACCGCCGGGTCCCACCCTCTGATTTCTAAGGTGGGATTTCATGCAGGTGAGATGTTCACTAACTGCGGTAACTGTCGTCATTTGCAGGAATTAATTTGTTTCAGAAAAATTGTCTAGCCTTTTATCAGCCGTACATGTGCCAAGATACAATATTCCACGAAAAAAAACCTGCTGCACCCTACATATTATCGTGTAGTATCTGCACCCAATTGTGTAGCAAACTGCTCCGCTATTCACCAGACAAATTATTCCCCGATTTGCGTTCTCTATTTTCCCAGCTAGTAATAATTTCACTCTGCGGGCCTACGCGTTGGAGAGTCTGCAATCGCTGCCATTAAAAAAAGCTGTGCTCTTTGAAATGTCTCAGCAAACACAGAAGTTTCCTCAATATCTGAGATATTTTTATAATTCAAGAGCCCAAAGGGGATTTCTCAACTTTAAATTATCATAAATGTCCTAGTTAGCTCTTTCCGCTTCATTTAAATACCTATGTTATGGGTCTGCGGCCATTATAAATAATTGACTCTTTCAGTGCGGTGAGTGACTATAGACGTCAGAATCTGAAAGTTGGGTCCTGTACTGAAAAAGTGTATACTGTGCTAGCTACGCACACGAACCAAAATTGAGTAAATCCGAGATCTGACTATTAGATGTCATTGTTTGATTATTGACTTATATGTTAGTTGGGCGGGGGCCCTAGGGTAGTGGTTAGCACCGCTGCCTTTCACGCCAGAGTTCGGGGCTCGGTTCCCGGTCTCGGCGGTTTGAAAGAAACAAAAAATGTTTCTTCCCCATCCACGTGTGAAAGTCAGTATTGTGGGGAGCCTCCGTGACCGAGAGGTAGCGTGCTCGGCCTTAGACCACCAAGGCTCGAATTTCGAATCCTGTGTCTGAACGACAGTGTCATCTCAAACATCTCACCATCCTCAGGAGGTTCTCCTGGCCCAGTTTAGCCTATATGTGCACAAAGGTGGCCTAAAGCCCGATTCATTTCATTTTTTATATATGTTAGTTGGATGGTGGATTTTGAGCTAACCCTCCGACTGGCCGGTCTAAAAAAATTGTAAACTTTATACCCTGATTTATTTATTTATTAGCTCCCGCCGTCACCGTAGGTGAGACGGAGGGAGCTATGTATTCCCCCTCCGTTTTTTTTGCCTCTTCTTTTGCCTATAACTTTGTAAGAAAATAAGCTAGGATAACAATTTTTGGTATGTGGGTTACTTTCAGGTGGATAATGGACAGGTTAAAATATTTTTAATCTGAATTCAATACGCAAGGTCGCAGAGGAGAAAATGATGATGTTACGGCGTTGGGCCGTCCGTAAACAATTCGTTTCCGGTGCATATCTCTGAAAGTACTTGTCCGATTGTCTTCAAATTTTACACACAACACCCCTAGGGGGTCTAGTTCTGCCTTCTGGGGTATTTGAACTTTGACCTACTTCTGGTTCTGAACTATGACCTATTTAGACGTTTTGACGCGCACTTCGTTTCCGCAGCAGATCTCGAAAAGTACTGGGCCGACGACAGTCATATTGCACATACATGTTCTCTAAGGTCCCTAGTTGTGCCTTTTCAGGTTTTTGGACCTTGACCTTGAAGTTGACCCAGCACTTTGACCTAATTTATAACATCGGTAAATCCGACTGAAAGATTTTGCGGAATATCATGAAAACCGCTCAAGATAGCTATACCATTACTATAAAACAAATTGTGAGGTTTCAAGAGAGGATCCATCTTGAACAATTTCAGGTCGATAAAATTAAAAATGGCCGCCTATCGGCCATTATTCACCTCGACAGGCCTGATATTGCGGAATATCATGAAAACCGCTCAAGATAGCTACACCATTAATATCAAATAAATTGTAAGGTTTCAGGAGAGGATGCATCTTGAAAAATTTTAAGTTGATAAAATTCAAAATGGCCGCCCATCGGCCATTATTCACCTCGACAGGCCTGATATTGTTGAATATCATGAAAACCGCTCAAGATATCTACACCATAACAATAAAGCAAATTGTAAGGTTTCAGGAGAGGATGCATTTTGAAAAAAATCAACTCGTCCAAGTTCAAAATGGCCGCCAATCGGCCATTATTCACTTTCACATGGCCGTTATATGGTAAACCGTGCTAGATGGCTAGACCATTACTATAAAACATAATGTGTGATTTCGGGAGAGGATGCATCTTGAAAAAATTCGACTCGATAAAATTAAAAATGGCCGCTTATCTACCATTATTCCCTTTCACATGGCCGATATTTGGTCAACCGTGCTAGATGGCTAGACCATTACTATACAACGAAATGTGAGATTTCAGATGAGGATGCATCTTGAACAAATTTGACTTGATCAAATTCAAAATGGCCGCCTTTTCGGCCATTATTTATTTTCACATGGCTGATATTTGGTAAACCGTGCTAGATGGCTACACCATTACCTGATTACTATAAAACAAAGTGTGAGTTTTCGGGGGAGGATGCACCCTGAACATTTTTAACTTACGAATTCAAAATGGCCGACAATCAGCATTATTTACCTCGATAGGCCTGATATCAGTTGAACCGTGCTAGATAGCTAGACCATTACTATAAAACAAAATGTGACGTTTCGGGAGAGGATGCCTTTTAAAAACTTTCGACTCAATCGAATTCAAAATGGCCGCCTATCGGCCACTATTTACTTTCACATTGCTGATATTTGGTAAACCGTGTTAGATAGCTAGACCATTACTATAAAACAAAATGTGAGATTACAAGAGAGAATGCATCTTGAAAAAAATTGACTCTATCAAATTCAAAATGGCCGCCTATCGACCATTATTCACTTTCACATAGCCGTTATTTGGTAACCGTACTAGATGGCTAGACCATTACTATAAAACAAAATGTGAGATTTCAGGAGAGGAAGCATCTTGAAAATTTTTGACTTGATCAAATTTAAAATGGCCTCCTATCGGCCATTATTCACTTTCACATGGGCGATATTTGGTAAACCGTGCTAGATGGCTAGTAGTAAATATTTATTAATGTCTCATCCAGTTTAGACCATTACTATAGAATGAAATGTGAGATTTCAGCTGAGGATGCATCTTGGAAAATTTCGACTTGATCAAATTTAAAATGGCCGCCTTTAGGCCATTATTCACTTTCACATGGTCGATATTTGGTAAACCGTGCTAGATAGCTAGACGATTACTATAGAATGAAATGTGAGATTTCAGCTGAGGATGCATCTTGAAAAATTCTGACTCAATCAAATTCAAAATGGCCCCCTATCGGCCATTATTTACTTTCACTTGCCCAATATTTTGTAAACTGTGTTAGATGTTAGTTCATTACTATAAAACAAAATGTGAGGTTTCGGGGGAGGATGCACCCTAAGTTTTTAACTAGTTTATATCAAAATGACCGTAAATCAGCTATTAGTTACCTCGATTGGCCTGATATTGGGTAAACCGTGCCAGATAGGTGGACCATTACTGGGATACTGATTAGGATAATTAATTTCAATGGAGGTTTGCAATCTCTGACAGACTGTCTAGTTCTTATCTTACTCTTAGACTGGGCTTCTCAGACCTAGTTGTCTTGCGTCTTGATTTTTGACCTAGCCTAGGACTACATTAAAAACCCTACACAAAATTGCTTAAATCAAATTCTAATTCGTTGCGGGAGTTCCTGGACGTATGTAGTCTTGTTTATTTATTTATTTATTTATTTATTTGTATTTATATTAAATATTATTATAATTTAATTTACCATGTGGTCGCGTCTGACGTCAACGCGTCCGACTGGGGTTAAAAAACATGATCCGCTAATCTTGTGGTTTATCATGAATTTAATATGACCCTGGATAAATACTAACGGCCTGGCTGAACCCGTGGATCATTCGACCCGCGATATCTCAGCAGGTGGGTAGCCAACAGGCTCGATGCTGGTTTCAGCTGGTTGGGCGAACGTCACAGACGGTGGCACAACATTAGATCAGCATTGGGCCAACCTCGTGTATGCTGAGATGGCGCTTTCCAAATTCAGGATGCTATATACTCATCAGGTGATTTCTGTATATTTGTGATTTCGATTTACTGGTGATTTCGGTCAACTCATAGTCATAAGGTAATTTGGTATACTGGAGATTTCGGTATACTCATAATCACAGGTAATTTCGGTATACTGATGATTACGGTATACTGGTGATTTTGGTATACTGGTGATTTCGGTATACTGGTGATTTCGGTAAACTGGTGATTTTGGTATACTGGTCATCTCGGTATACTGGTGATCTCGGTATACTGGTGATCTCGGTATACTGGTGATTTCGGCATACTGTCGATCTCGGTATACTGGTGATCTCGGTATACTGGTGAATTCTGTATACTGATGATTTAGGTATACTGGTGATCTCGGTATACTGGTGATCTCGATATACTGGTGATTTCGGTATACAGATGATATCGGTATGCAGCTGATCTCGGTATACTGATGATTTTGGTATGCTGATGATTTCGGTATACTGGTGATTTCGGTATACCAGTGATCTCGGTATACTGGTGATTTTGGCATATTGGTGATTTCGGCATACTGGTGATCCCGGTATACTGGTGATCTCGTTATACTCAGAGTGTAATTTTGGTATTCCGGTGATCTCGGCTTATTGGTGATCTCGGGACGTTGTGGGAGATATCGGCTTATGTGCGATCTCGGCTTTATTTTGTTTATTTTGTACTCTGTATCAAAAGCTTTAGACTACTGCAAACCTCCAACCTTTGAACATTTATCAATATTAACCTTTAAAGTTATAGAATTTTTCACCTACTTGAAGTTGCGTCTCGCTACGCGACCCACAACTTCAAGTAGGTGATTCAATTAGGCTACTCCTATTTGTTTAATTTAAGGCTAAACATAATTTGCAATTTTTCATGTTTAAGCACACATTTCATTGTCAATAACATGATTTAACCAACTAGTAAAACAAATTAAAAACGATTTTAGTCGTCTTTAGCGATTTAAATGTTGAACTATTTGAGTCAGGGGATTTCGTTCGATTCAGATTCTGTCACCAGGGTCGAATCGAGGATGTTAAGAAGGGAGATGTAGGGGGTTCTGAGGACATGCCATCGCCCCCCCCCCCCCGACCCCCAGAAAATTTTGAAATTTTCAAATGCTTTTTACTGTAACCTTACATAGATTAACAAATTATTATGACACGAAAAGGCGCATGCAAAATCGAAGTTTCTATTGTTACCATATTCATTTATCATATTCATTTGAGCCGAAGTTACTTTTGATTAGTTAAATTTGCATGACCACATATTTATATCGCCCCGCGGGAGATACAGCGTCGTACTGAGTGACGTAAGACGCTTTGGTCCCGAAGAAGGTGATATTTTTACATTTTATCCATCGATAAATTTCGTGAGCGGAAGTAGGTATAGGCGTGTTACAACTTATGATCATGGAGGTACTTGTGAAAATACTTATAGTTTTGACCCCTGCTTTGGCTTGGATGCCCGTGGCCTTTGGCCCCTGTGGTGGGGTTTGCCTGTGGCCTTTGGCCCCTGCTGTGAGGTTTGCCTGTAGCCGATTTCTAGGGGACCGCCAGCTGTACATCATGCACAGCCACTAAGAGATGGCGTGTAGCATTAATAGCCAGCAAACACAAGACTTGATATCAATGTTGTATCAATGTTGGTCCAACGTCGCAGACTGTGGCCCAACATTGATACAACATTGTTTTTAAGTTTCATATTAACTGTGAACATGTATGTCTGGAATCTAACACAAAACGTTGATCTACTTTTGGTTCAATGTTGGTCCGGTGTTGAAGACGGTGGGCCAACATTGTGTCAACGTTTCTCGTTTCATGTCTTTATGTCCCAACCTACATTTCATGTGTCATATTTTTAAATTTTATTGTGTCTACTAGGGTCGGAGGCCCTGGTGCAGTGGCTAAAGCTGACTGCCTGGAAGTCGGAAGATCGCGGGTTCGGCCCAAACTCTGTGCTGGCACTCAAAGAAGCACAATTTTTTTCTTCGCTCACTCGTAAAAGATTAAATATTGTTGGAAGCCTCCGTGACCTGGAGGTAGCATGTTTGACCTAAGACCGTCTGGGCTCGAATTTCGAATCATGTGTCTGGAAGGGCAGTGTCATCTCATTCATCTCATCGTCCCAAGAGGTTATCATGGTCCAGTTTAGCCTATATGTGCACAAGTTGGACTAAAACCCCATGCATCCATTCATTCATTCATTCATTCATTCATTCATTCATTCATTCATTCATTCATTCATTTATTCATTCATTATGTGTATCTCCTCAAAAGGAAACAGTTGAATTTAATTATTAGGAATGTCAAGATAACAACTTCTCCCAGAGGGGTATTTAAGAGTGAGAATGATGTGTTCATGATGATTATGACGGAAAATTTTCTTTGTCATGTTTATAAATGTAATGACAATTTGATGATCTGATATTCAAAGGTTCTCGTTAGAGTTCGGCATTATAAAGTACTCGTTTAATGTGATGGCTGACCCTGGATGTATTCAAAATTTGGTTAATTTGCATCTCCAAGATGGCCGCTATGGAAATATAACATCAAGTTTGTACGTCATTTATTCTTTATCTATTTTTACTCTCACAGTGCGGGGACCGACTTTAGACGTCAGATTCTGACTCCTACAGACGTCAAATTCTGACGTCTAAAGTCGGAAAGATCTAACAAAAACATTTATGATAATTACAAGGTGAAAAAAACATTTAGTCTCGATGAGTGCGGGATCGTCTTTGGACGTCAGAATCCGACATCTGTAGACGTCAGGTTCTGACAGCTAAATAAAAGTCGATCCCCGCACTATAAGAGTGGAAATATTTCTAATGGCCGCAGACACCTAGGTATTAAAATGAATCGGAAAGATCTAACTAAGACATTTATGATGATTTTAAAGTGAAAAAACCCTTTGGTTACGATGTTTTTCACAAAATAATTCAGCGCTTTAAGGACCCTTAGAATACTGTTGTCGACTACGGTGGACATTCTGTGTTTGTATTTAATAGCACCTGTACAACCAGTTGTTGATTATAAATGCTCTCACCCTTGAAACACTAATATATATGAGACCCTAATTTCACAAATAAATCAAATTTCCAGTCACATGAAGTTGTGTACTTCAAGTGGCTGAAAATTTTTAAATTTCTTAGCTCAGTGCTCTAAGGGGTATAGGGTTAACGTTTTGTCGACCCCTGGCACACAGCTTGAACCTCACATAAAACCTGATTATTCTGGATTAGGTGTAGGCCATGTAGGTCACATTTACCAGGGATATATTTCTGGGTGCATAAATAGCCACGGTTGCCAGGAAATACGATGCATGTTGGCCCAGCGTCTACGACACCGGCCCAGCATTAATCCAACATTGATCCAACACCAGAATCTACACAGGAAACACAGACATTGACTAGTTTAATGCTGGCCCAGCGTCTCTGGCTCTATCCCGACATTAATCTGATTTTGAGTGAATGTTTCGAAGATATGCGACGTTGAACCAATGTTGTGTTAAGGGGCTAACATTAATCTAACATTGGTTCAACACCAGAATCTACACAGGAAACACAGACATTGACTAGTTTAATGCTGGCCCATCGTCTCTGGCTCTATCCCGACATTAATCCGATTTTGAGTGAATCTTTCGAAGCCAGGTATGCCACATTGAACCAATGTTGGATTAATGGTTGCCAAGCGGCGTAGACGATGCGCCAATACGATCCAACACTAGTTCAGGTCCAGAATATAGACAGAAAACAGGTATTTACCGGTTCATTAGTTAAATGCTGGCTCACCCGACATTAAGCTGATTTTGTATCGTCCTTGTTGGGCAAGCAGTACTAGCCATGCAGACATGCGACGCCGAACCAATGCTGGGATGAGGTTGGCTCAGAGCCGTAAACGGTGGGCCAACACTACCCCAGCATTGAATGAACGTCTGTTGTCTATATCGTCCTTGTTGGGCAAGCAGTTCATTCCAGACGCTGACCCAATGATGGGTTAGTGCTGGCTCGGCGTCGTAGACATTGTGCCAACACTACCCCAGCATTGGCTCAGCATCTCGTGTTTGCTGGGAGATGCGATAAAGTGTAAGGTCATGCGGACATTGATATTATTCTCTAATCTCAGGGGCTGATCCAGGATTTCAACGGGGGGGGGGGTTTACTAAACCTGAAGACAGAACTCCATGCAGTAGCGCATGGTTTCCGCTGACTTCTCAGTCATTTCGTAACCGATTCTCATAAAATTTGGCAAACACTAATTTACAAAATAATCCCAAATATCCTGCAGATTTTGTAAAATTATATAGTATTTTAAGACGATTTGACTTGTAGTAAGTTGTATATTATGACGGATGTTTTCTGTTCTTGTGATGTTTTTTGATCTCATATGTCGCCCTGTTTCCATCTCCATGTATGAACACTCATATTCAATATATATTCAATTGATGCTATGTATATCTAAGACTCTATGTATATTTGCAGGTTGGACAAACGTTCCTCTGGTTTCAATGGTAAGTACAATTTTCATTATATTAGGTTTCTAAACATGGTGCCAATCGTTTCTATTATTTGGGGTGACGCAAACGTGACACAAATAATTGACCCTTTGTGCTTAACGTAATGACTTCCCTCTGTGCTTACATGAGGCTTCTATAAACAATGTGACATTATAAAATATGATTAGTTATATAGCCTGGAGAATGTACTAACCCTTGTGCTGCCGGGACAGTTTCAAGCACATGTTTCAATGGCACTGAAATTGATAAAATAGATTGGAATAGATGCTCAGTTGATCAAATAATTCATTTTAGTTGGCGTTTATTCTCATAGACAAAAATATTTTACGTCATTTCAAGCTGCAAATTGCGTTAGCACTTCCAGCTTCGAATGAGTGAAAAAAAAAAAAGTCAAATAATTCACCAGCGCAAGGGCTAGTAATCAGAAGATAGTGATGTTAATGGAAGCTCCAGAAAGCTCTAGTAATTTCATATCGTTCGTAAATGCACTGTCATTTTATTAATCACTTAGCAGACAGACAGACAGACAGATATTTTATTGACAGAAAAGAAAAGTCATTACAGACTTATTTGTCATAGAAATGAAAGAGATATATGTACATGTATATACAAGATTGTTAGTTTGTTAAAATCATATGATAATATACATGGTATGACATACACAACTAAAATCATGTTAAGTGACATTGCCAAAATAAAAACTGGGTGTTTCGATAATATAAATGACTACTACTAAAAATGAATTAAAAGGCATTGCCAAGATAACATAGAGGTTTATCATTTTGTTTCCCGCACCAAAACCAGAGATAAAATAGCTACTACGTATGACATACTAATTATATATAGTAGCAAAAAAGACACTCTGGAAAGCGTAGAAACCTAAAATATATACAAGTGTATAATTATGCTACAGTAACTGGAGTATGCAATAAGCCAATGGTAAAAATTATATGGTATTTTTTAAAATTAAATATAATATCATGCAAGTACAATAAATATGGCATAAACAGGTAGCTCCGAGTCATGTGACCATCCAAGCACAGTCGCTATGAGCGCGGAGATTCCCTGAGATTGACTAGTGGTGCAAACTTAACGACGTAATAACAGTAGTAATGGCGGTTAAAAATTATTTGTGCAATTCACACTGGACATGGCCCTCGCACAAAAACATCAAGCCTTTTTATAATTCACTATATTGTTATTAGCGGACTTGGTGCTATACACTACACCAAGGTATTTATATTGTTCAGCCTTTCTATAATGTTATCACCATAGTGGAAGCTTCCACATACTGTTGTGTAACGTTCATTAAAGATAAAGAGCTTTTGTTTTAGGAATGCTAACTATGATATGCCATAGGGAAGCATATGAATACAGGGCAGTTAGCTGTTTTTGTACTCCCTCGGCAGATTCTGAAAAAAAGACAAGGTCATCTGCAAATAACAGATATACCATTAGTAAGGTGTCCACAGCGATACCTTGATCTTGGTCAAATGATGCGGATATGTCTTGTAAAAATTCCGTGAATAGTTTGGGACTGAGCATACCGCCTTGTAGAACCCCAAATTCGCTTTTTATTATGTCACTGATACGCGAGTCCCATTTTACACGGCACTCTGCTTTAGAAAACATGCTTTTTATTATGTTTAGCAAATTGCCGTCTATTCCCCTGTTCAATGATTTGTAGTATAATGCTGTTCTATCAATATAGTCAAATGCTTTTGTGAAATCGACAAAGCATGTATACAGGGGTTTAGAAAGACACCTTTGTTTATCTATGATGGCACATAGTATGAATATATTGTCCGTAGTTCGCGAATTGGTTTTAAAACCAGCTTGATAGGGATCATTATCATTACATACTTCGTTTTTAAATGAGAGTCTGTTACTAAGTATAGATTCAAATAGTTTCACAATACACTGCATGACTGTGATTTTTCTGTAATTATCTGAAACGCCATGGTCCCCCTTTTTGTGGACCGGGTGGATTATACCGGTAGCCCATCTAGATGGATATTCTCCATTGGTAAGAATGGTATTGAACAACAATTCTAATGCTGGGAAGAGCTCATTACATCCATATTTGTAAAATTCGGCAGAAATACCATCTACACAGCTGCTTTCTTGCATTTTAACTTTTGAGTCGCCTTTTTAATTTCTTCTCCAGTTATGGGACTGTTTAGGAACTGTGTCATATTGGATTTATCGTGCTCTACATTATGTTGGAATGACGTAACTTGCTTTATAATATTATTAATGTGTTCATAGTCAAAATAATTCACTTGGGGTGGGTAGACTTGTTGTTCAAAATAGTTCACAAAGTCTTCCAAGGTAGGCCCTATAGTGACATTTCTAGGATTTAAGGATTTCCAGAATTTCCAGTAAGAATTAGGATCTTCTGTTCTCATATTTTCCAGCTCACTAAGTTTGGCTTGCTGGTATTGTCTTTTCTTTCTTTGGATTAATTGCTTATATTGTCGTAACAGTATATTATATTCGCCTTGCTGTGCGTTAAAGTCTCTATGCTTAGCGATATTATTAACAACATACTTCAAGGATTTACATTCTTTATCATACCAAGGGTTAGAGGGGAAATTATTTTGCGTGCACTTCCTTTCCTTCGAAATATGTTTCCTTGCTGGGAATAATGGCGAAATGACAATTTCTAGCATACCATTGAACATGTCACATAGAGTGTCAGTATTACACCCCTCGGTGGCGGCACACAGCATTTCCTCAAATGCATGACATGGCTGCTCATCCCGTAGAGCTATTTGATATTCTTCCCTTTTCTCGTCTTGCTATATAAAAACATTAGATCGAGATGATGTGTCATTTACACAGGTGTCTTTTTTTAAGGGGTTGCAATCGAGTTTAGTGTTGGAAATATTGAATTGTATGGGACAATGATCTGATTCTACCAATTTCGGTAGACGTCAAATTTGCTGATTATGTTATTTTCATTAAAGATCAGATAGTCTATTGTGCTTGAACCATTTGGAGAGTAGTATGTATAGCGGCCTATACCATTATCATTAAACATGCGCCCATTGGCTATTTTGAAACCTGTGTTTATACAAAAATTTAGTAAAAGTTGACCATATTTGTTACTGACTATATCCTCATTAGAACGTTCACTTGGAACATTTGCATTGATATCTGTTACCCCCGATTCATAGTCTGGAGCCTGACCAGTACGGCTATTAAAGTCACCACATAATAGGATGTGATGCATTTCAATATATCTAGCCACTTCCTCTTCTAGCATAGTAAAATAATCATTTCTTACAGCGACATATGATGAGTTTTCTGGTGGTATATAGGCACAGCCAATTTTAATGTTTTTCTGACTACAGTCTGTGGCTAATGTCAACCATACCAAATAGTCGTAGGTATGATCTATCCTAGTTAAATTTGCATATTTATTTGAAATAAGTATGCCAATACCACAAGAAGCTCTACAGGCATTTTTATGTTTATGTTTTCTATTCACATGATGGAATTTATAACCAGGTATTGCCAATGTAAAATCGTTCCCTTTCATTGTTTCTATAAAAAATATTATATCGTAATTTCGGATAAATGTCACAAGATCAGGGTCTGTCATTTTGTTTCCTAAACCATTAATGTTCCATGACAGTACACGTATATTTCTGTCCTGATCATTATTAATTACTCTATTTACATCGGCTATGTCCGTGTGATGATTGTTCTGATGGGAAAACACTGACCATTAGCAGAGTGATTGTTGAGCACTTCAGCCATGGCAGAAGTCAGTTTTTGCTGTCCTTCCTCATTTAAGTGGATCCCACCACGATAAAGATGGATTTTGTTTATGGGAGTGGGCAAATAGTCGGCGTTGAACAATTTTACACATATTTCACGTATGTGGCAATTTATGTCGTGAATGTGGGCATTATATTTCTTCTGGCTCCTAGGGGGGATTTCAGCCACGTAGAAATGTGTATTTTTGAAACCCTCTATTTTTTCAGCTAATTTGTTAATGTCCTCCTTTATCTTGTTTATTGGTCCACTAATATCGTTTGTACCGAGGTGGAGGACAACTGCATCGGTGTCCTCACATATATATCCTTTTAATCGAGGAATCAAGTGTCCTATTCTCATTCCAGATGTTTTATATACACAGCAACATCTGGGTTATCAAGTTTCGGTTTTAGTTGTTTGGCTAGTCCGCGCATATTTGAGTCACCAATGGCACACTTTTTTTTATTAGACTTGACGGGAATCTGTCTGGTCAAGTTTGTATTATTGTTATTGGCGGATAGTCCATTGATCGTGTTGATAGATTGTGTTTTATCTCTGCTGCTGTTACTACTGCTGCTACTGTTGCTGCTGCTATTGTTGCTGCTGCTAGTACTAGTGATACTGCTGCATTCTGTAGGGCTACTACTACTTAAACTACTATTATGCCGATCTTTGTTGCCATTTTGGTTATTCCCATCACTTTTATTTGGTTGTCTTTTACTCAGTTGTGTGACTTTTTTAGCTGGGTATTTATAGCTGGTTTGTTTTTTCAGTTTCTTATTTTCTCTCACTTTTTTACTTTTCGTCATTTTAATTTGAGAACCAATGTTCACTTCTGTGCGTGTTTTTATCCTATTCTTTGTTTTTTTGGCACCCACAGTTTCCCATTCATTGCCGTTGTCATCAGTGTCATTATCAATGGGGATCACTTTTATTTCTTTCTGATTAGGCCTATTCTGTTTGGTTTTCTCAAACGTTTGTTCGAGACGATCGATTTCTTTGCGCATCTTTATTTTTTCTGTCATCAGGCTATCACGTCCTTTGAGAAGAAGTTTAACATTTTCTTTCCTCTGCTTCATACTTTGTTGGCGTAGGCCACGAATTTGTTTTACGTTTAATGTTTTTGTCCGTAGTTTCCTGCAGCTTTTGTTCCAACCCCCTCAGTCGCCTACAAATTTTACAGTTACATTTTAGGTCCTCGTCTTCCTTGTTGCTACTTCCATGCGACCTGCTATTTTTACTGGTGGGGGTATGGTCTTTATTTGCGATGTGGTCACTGGAGTGGACATCCAGCCCGGGCTGCTACTTTCCTTGTTCTGATTTTGTGGGGCTGTATTTTAGCTTATTTTCACGTTGTACTGTATGTTTTAAAAAGACCGGTGATTCTGGTTCTGTATCAGGTGATGGTGCACCAGCAGCTGGTGTTACAGGGATTGAATTTATCAGTTTATTGACATCACAAGATTCATTGGTTTAGTACATGTATATTAACTTTGTATTTATTAAGAAGAAGAATAGTTGATTTGGTCAATAGAAACGTGCAGTCTTAAACCTTTCGACGCCAAGCCCCGACGATAATCGTGTTCAATCTTATTTAGTCGCAGATTTAATCACTTTTATTGGAAATAAAATAGAGTGTTTAGGATTTGCAAAAATTTGTTCTCGTTTGCATTAAACAAGTATGAGTAATTTTCACCCAATTGAAGTGGGTACAAATTCACACCTTGAGTGGGCAGAAATTCAATTAAATACACTTGGTGGAGGAATGGTTTGAAGGGTTTGCCTTCAAAAGGAATTCAGAGCACAATTTAGAAAGTTATAATATTTATTCTGCTGTTGGTGTCTCAAGGTTGAAGGAACCAGAACAAGACATGGCTGAGCCCGAGGTTATAATCTCCGGTCTGAATTAGCCGGAACATCCTGGTGCCCCAATAGCAGTCTTTTTATAAATTAAAGGCAATTTGTCGAGTTAAATCTCGAACTGCTACAGGTTAATTTTTATAATGTACCAGTTATAATTTCACAAGTCCATTATATTAGGTCCTTAAACGCTGAAGTCACCTATTAGTATATCACCCTTTACTCGCCAGGCCCTATAGTATATTTGTTTCTATATTCTGTTTATTTAGGGACATTGTGCTCCTTGAGGTGGGTTTTCTCACCATTTTCGTGGCACCCTTTACACGCCTGGCACTATAATATTTTTGTTTCTATATTATGTTCATTTATGGACATTCTGCTCCTTGAGGCGGGTTTTCTCACCATTCTCGTGGCACCCTTTATACTTCTGGGCCTATAATATATTTGTTTCTATATTATGTTTATTTATGGACATTGTGCTCCTTGAGGCGGGTTTTCTCACCATACTCATGGCACCCTTTACCCTCCTGGCCCTATAATATATATTTGTTTTCATTTTCTGTTTATTTAGGGACATTCTGCTCCTTAAGGCGGGTTCTCTCACCATTTTCGTGGCACCCTCCTACACGCCTGGCACTCTAATATTTTTGTTTGTAAATTATGTTTATTTAGGGACATTGTGCTCCCTGAGGCGGGTTTCCCCCTTTCTCGTGACACCCTTTACACGCCTGGCCCTATAATATATTTGTTTCTTTTGTTTGTTTATTTAGGGACATTCTGCTCCTAGAGGCGGGTTTTCTCACCATTCTCGTGGCACCCTTTACACTCCTGGGCCTGCTGCCGGTGCGTTATAACCAGCACGACAACATCACACTATGGCTGGTCAAGTGGCTCCTCTTCAGACTCATGCTGGCGTCAGGTGTGGTCAAGCTCACCAGCTACTGCCCCACCTGGTGGGGACTTACCGGTACGTAACAGTAAATGCTAGCAATTTAACCCTTAACCCTTTAAGTCCTCACGATGCATTAAGGCATCATTTTACATCCCTGAAAACAGACTTAATTTTCCTACAACCAAGGGTTTTAGAACGAAAATTTCCATGAAACTGGTTCACCAATGCATGGTAATTTTTAAATCACATCAAATTATCTTTAACCTCTACAAGTCGAGAATTGCGACAGCAAGTTGTGGATGAAGATGACAATGATAAATTCAGGCTTGAAAGGGTTAACCCTAGAGCACTGATGTCGACTACAGTAGACATTTTGCGTCTTTATTGGCTCCTGTATAACCAGTTGTTAAAAGTGAAATGTACTTTAAATTTTTAAACAATGATATATGTTGGGACTCAAATTTTACAATTAACACAAATTTTCAGTCACTTGAAGTTGTGGATCGCGGTAGCGAAGCACAACTTCAACTGACTGAAAATTTAAGTTGAAAAGGTCAGTGTTCTAAGGGCTAAAGCGCTGAAATATTTTTGTATAAACCGTGGAAATTAAAGGGGCTTTTTCAATTTAATCATCATAAATGCTAGCTCGTTCTGCTTCATTTGAATAGTTATGTTATGGGTTTACGACCTTATACATTTTTTGATAATTTCAGAATGGGGATCGCCTTTAGACGTGTCCCCGCACTGAAGGGCTAAACAAATGCTAGTTTTATTTCAATTTAACGTCGGTTACCATTATATTAACTTTGGTGAGACTTAGGTAACCAAGCTCACCAGCTACTGCCCCACCTGGTGAGACTTAGGTAACCAAGCTCACCAGCTACTGCCCCACCTGGTGCGACTTAGGTAACCGAGCTCACCAGCTACTGCCCCACCTGGTGGGACTTAGGTAACCAAGCTCACCAGCTACTGCCCCACCTGGTGGGACTTAGTCAACCAAGCCCACCAGCTACTGCCCCACCTGGTGGGATTTACGTAACCAAGCTCACCAGCTACTGCCCCACCTGGTGGGGACTTGGGTAACCAAGCCTACCAGCTACTGCCCCACCTACTGGGGACTTAGGTAACCAAGCTCACCAGCTACTGGCCCACATAGTGGCATTAACATTCCCCTGAAATCTATAAAAAAAAAATTGTAATTGATGCTCAATTAATTAAACCATGTAATTTTGGAGACGTTTATTTTTCATAACGAGTAATATTGATCAGCATTTCGTCGCCTCGGAGCTAAAGGATCCTATCTGCCACTCTAACGAGTGTCAGATAGGATCCTTTAGCTCCGAGGCGACGATTTGAAGTTGGAAATTGCGTTGGTAATTGTGGCTTTAAATGGATTTCAAAACAATTTAGGCGTGGTTACATTGAGTTACATTTTGACATATTTTTTATTTTATTTTTGTTTGTTTTACAGCTTTGAATTATCACTACGAGACACAAGTAAGTAATCTCATATAACCTAAAAACATGCTCCTTTTTGATCAGAATATATCGCCATTATTTATTTCATTACATTATGTTTCAAATGTGTGGTGATCTACTTATGCCAGTTACAGGTGACTATTAAAGTAATTGAAGAAGTATCCGATTTATGCTATAGGCATAATTGTGCTTGGTTATTTTTAAAATAAATGTATTTACTAGCTTGGGAATTATATTTAGTAATTAATATTTACTTAGAATATTACTACATTCGGAAGATGACGTTTTATATAATGTATTCATTATATTGTATATTATATTATATATAATGTTGTAATATAATATTATTATGTTACAACATAATAATTACAATATATTATATGATATTATTATTTTCAGTGTATCCCTGCCCCCTGTAGCATGTTACATACACAATGTAGGGCCTACCATGATTATATTATTATTATATTATTATATTATATTATGTATGTTCAGTGTATCCCCCCCCCCTTAGCTTGGTACATACACAATCCACCATGATTATATTTTATTATCAGATTGTGTTATATTATATTATTATTATTTTCAGTGTATCCCTGCCCCCTTAGCAGGTTACATACACAATCAACCATGGTTATATTATATTACATTATATATTTTCAGTGTATCCCTGCCCCCTTAGCGTGGTACATACATCAGCTGCCGGAGTGGATGCACAAGCTGAGTGTGGTGGTGACGTATGTGATAGAGATACCATTACCAGTGTTATTTTTCTCTCCTATAAGGACACATCGCCTACTGGCAGCATACGCTCAGGTTAGACTCACATTCATTATACCCGACCAGGGGGAGGGTTTTTGTTTTTGTACGAGTTTTTAAATTTTTGTGCTGCGCATTCACCAGTTAGGCTAGATATGGAGACAAAATTCCGGATTTCTAATTATTGACAACCATGTCAAAAATAAGAAATACGGTATTTCGTTTCTATATCTAGTCCAACTGGTGAATGCGCAGCAGAAAAATTAAAAAACTTTTGCAGTTCTAGTCTATGGACATGTTTACATCATATGGTCATATTAATAAACTAAAAAAAAATCACCGATTTTTTGATGATTTTAGACCTGGGCATGTCCCTTTACCTAAGACATTTATGGTGTTTCCATATGAGAAAAACCCTCTGGTCTCCATGGTTAATACGAAAATATTTCACCCCTTTAAGGGTTAAATCTCAACAACAAATAAACAACCAACCAATAATGATTCAATGTTGGGCCAGCGTCGCCGACTGTGGCCCAACATTGAACCATCATCGGGATTATGTCTATTGATCATCAAAACAACGATTTATTAGAAAAAAAATCTTCAATTATGAACAAAACAATCACCAGATGGCAGTCGCTTCTTGCAGATTCTACACTAGTCACCAGGTGTCTGCTATGAGCGTGAAGTCGAAAATTCCTCCAAAGCAGGCGAAATAACGTTATTTTCCGTGATTGTCCATCTGTCTGCATTTTCGTTTTTGGAGCTGTTACGACCCCAAAGACCCCCCAAGGTACAACAAATACTGCTGCTAATTCACAACCATAACATTTCTTTACTTTAAACAAAATTTACTGTCTCAAACAGTACATATTAGTGCGAAGGTGCAAAGTGCAGTGCAGTCAGTAGCGAGATCGAAATGAGTACATTGCATTTAGGCACTTTGTCCTTTCATATTTAACACTAACGTTACGACTGATTACGTGATTGACATGATTGTGAGATGGTTAATCTCATATCACTAACATAACAATTAAGCTTTAACGGTTGAAACGGGTTTGACTTGGAGTGTTCATTGTGAACGCCACACAACGTTATTAGAGCATATGGGAGAAGTGGATCACTGAGGATAGACAGGGTAGCATCCCGTGTCGGCACGATGTTGGGCCGGCGTTGTAGTCTACTGTGCTTTGCGCCACAGTACTAGGCTTAACTGAAGTTTCATTCATAGTGTTCATTGTTAATGTCCACAACGTTGAAACAGTGTTGGGCAGACGTTGAACATTAAAGATAGGCAAAATATTGTATATTTTGCCACAGCAAAAACGGAGAATTTCACTTAGCTGTTGAAATGCTCATCTGGTCGTTGGAGATCATTTTTCACATGCCCCATGATTACAGTAGCACACATCAACTAGTAAACGTTCATGACAGACTTAAAAACACGTCCATGTCGCTGGCTGTTCATTGACCAAGAGAGAGATCAACCTGCATTCAGTGAACACCGCAATGCACACCCCAGTGTACATTCTTATTGTTCATTCATAGCTGTGCACTGGTCAACGAGGCTCCACACGGCGGGTACACATGAGTTCACACATTTTAATAACATTATTAAGTCCAGTCAGCGAGGCTCCAAACCACTACACACAATTATCAGTCTATTCGTAACATTCCTCCTTTCATCAGGAGAAAGCGTCATTCGGTGATGCTTTTTCCTAGGCTGAACCGTATTTTGGAGTTGAAGAATAAGCAAATATCACCATATTGAGTTAAGTCTCAGCACTAGCTCGGGAAAGCGCATCCCCTATAACGTTATCTCTGCCTTTTATATGTTCAATCCTAATATTCAACTTTTGCAATGTCAAACACCAGTTTAGTAGTCTTTGGTTCTTATTTTTCATTTTGGTGACAAATGTGAGCGGGTTATGGTCCGTAAAAACCACCGTCGAGTGGCTGTATCCGCCGACATACACCTCAAAATGATCCAAAGCACGTAAGAGGGCCAAAGCCTCCTTTTCAATTGTGGAATATCTTTGCTGGTGTACATCAATTGCCAGTTTGAAAGGTATCTCAAAGTTTGGGGCAGCCAAAACAGGGGAAGACATTAACATAGCTTTAATGCCGTCAAATGATGCTTGACATTTATCTGTCCAATTAAATGGCGTTTGTTTCTTTAGAAGGTTCGTTAATGGCATGGCAACATCAGCGAAATTACGACAGAATTTTCGATAAAATCCTGCCATGCCAAGAAATCTTCTGAGAGATTTCCTATCATTTGGAGGTGCAAATTTTGCGATACCTTGAACTTTGGCTTCAATAGGAGAAATCTTACTTTGACCAACCACGTGTCTCAAATAGATGACTGTTGCCTTACCGAAATCACTTTTTGACAAATTCACTGTGAGTTGATAAAGAGTAAGTCTGTCAAAGAGCGCTCGAATATACTTTGAATGATCAGCCCAATTCTTACTATGGACAATGACGTCATCAATATAGACTTTAGTATTTTTAAGACCAGAAATCACCTTGTCCATTAGTCTTTGAAACGTAGGGGGGGCATTCTTTAAACCAAACGGTAGAACTTTATATTGAAAAAGACCATTAGCTACAGCAAATGCAGAAATGTCTTTAGCAGCATCAGTAAGTGGGACCTGCCAGTAGCCTTTTAGTAAATCAAACTTACTGACGTATTGCGCTTGTCCAACGCTGTCTATACAGTCATCAATCCGTGGCAAGGGGTAGGTGTCGGTTTTTGTAACAGAGTTAACCTTTCTAAAATCAGTACAAAAACGTGATGTTCCATCAGGTTTCGGAACTAACAGACATGGCGAGGACCAACAGCTATTACTGTGCTCCACTATTTCATGCTCTAACATATATGCTAACTCTTTATCAATTACAGCTTGCTTTTCAGGATTTGTGCGATACGAGTGTTGTTTAATGGGAGTGGTTGATGATAGTAGCTTAATATCATGAACTGCCGCTGTTGTCCTACCAGGCACATCAGGAAACAAATGTTTATACTCATTTACTAATGATAATATTTCACTTTGTTGATCAGCTGTCAAATGTGACAATTTGTCACTGAAATTTTCTAAAACTTGAGAATTTTGTAACCTAGGGCTACTCTCTGGAACTTCAAAATCATTACTCTCTTTTTCAGTTATAACAGGAAGAACAGTAGCTTTAACATCATTATCATCAACAGGAGCAACAACTCACTCATTGAACTTCTTTTACATATTGATATGACAAACTTGTTTTCTTTTCCTTTTGTTAGGAGTGTGAATAACATAGTTTAAATCATTAAGCTTTTTCAGAATGGTATATGGCCCTACATACTTTGCTGTTAACACAGCACCAGGTATTGGTGACAACATGAGAACTTTGTCTCCAGGTTGAAAAAAACGTTTTACAGCTTTACGGTCATACCATGTTTTCATAGTTTCTTGAGAGGTTTTCAAACATTTCTTAGCAAGACTGCAAGCATCTGATAATTTATTCTTAAATGTGCAAACATAGCTCAAAAGATCAGTTTTTTCATTTTCATCAACCCACTTTTCTTTCAACATTTTTAAGGGGGTGCGAACATTATGGCCAAAAATCAGTTCAAACAGGGTGAAACCCAAAGACTCATGTACGCTATCGCGAACAGCAAATAACAAGAGCGGTACACCTGAATCCCAGTCTTTGTCATTTTCAAGACAGTATGTGCGAAGCATGGTCTTGAACGTCTGGTGGAAACGTTCGAGAGCCCCCTGAGACTCTGGGTGATACGCAACTGATCTAACTTGTTTAATATCCTGTTCGGACAGGAACTGTTTGAACTGATTGGACTGAAAGTTTGAACCTTGATCAGTCTGTATTGACCTTGCTAGACCAAAGCGGGAAAAATAGGTGTTCATAGCATTACATATTGCAGTGGTCTTAATACTACTGAGAGGGATGGCTTCGGGAAAACGGGTAGATGAGCACATTATAGTGAGCAAGTATTGTTTACCCGACTTTGTCCTCGGGAGTGGACCTACACAGTCTAGTATTAAATGACTAAAAGGTTTATTGAAAGCAGGGATTGGCTTTAATGGTGCCTTAGGAGGCTTTTGATTAGGCTTACCTGCCATCTGACAAACAGTACAAGTCTTACAATATCTTTTGACATCTGTTTTAATGTATGGCCAAAAGAAATGTTTTAGTATTCTGAAATAGGTCTTTTTAACACCTAAATGTCCAGACATGGGAGTTGCATGACCTAACATTAACACATGATGGCGATATTTGGCAGGAACCACAATCTGATACTGCACCCGCCATTCTTCATCAAGGGGTACATCAGGAGCACGATATTTTCTCATGAGTACATCTTTATCAAGGTAATAACCTACTGGGACAAGATCTATTTCATCAGAGCTAATCACCTAAATGTCCAGACATGGGAGTTGCATGACCTAACATTAACACATGATGGCGATATTTGGCAGGAACCACAATCTAATACTGCACCTGCCATTCTTCATCAAGGGGTACATCGGGAGCACGATATTTTCTCATGAGTACATCTTTATCAAGGTAATAACCTACTGGGACAAGATCTATTTCATCAGAGCTAATCACTTTTTCAAAAAAACGTTTCACGGACGGGTCACACTGTTGTGCTAAAATCAGCTGGGACCTAGTTATCAAATCATCAGAACTTTCATCATTACAATGAAGGATATTTTCATGTAACTCTGTGCAGTCACTAGGTGGCAGTGTTTCATTTACTGTAGGCATATCGTAACTTTCACTGCGTGTAACAATACATGCTGGGAACAAACCAGGAATTTCATCATTTAATTTTTCAGTGTCCTGATCAATGATAGGAGTCAGTGACATTTTAGGCTGTGGCGTTACTTTTCCACCAGCAATATCATTTCCCAATAGAAATGTGATACCCGGCATAGGTAGTGATGGAGTTAGCCCAACTTTTACATAACCAGAAATTAAATCAGATTTTAGGTACACTTGAACAAGCGGTAAACTGATATAGTTTCCCTCAATACCAACAACAAGCAACAGTGATCCCGATCCCTAAACCTGGAAAAGATCGAACAGATCCTAATAATTATAGGCCAATAGCATTGACAAGTTGTCTTTGCAAAATCATGGAGCGCATGATCAATCATCGTCTCACATGGTTTTTACAAGACAATAACATAATAACTAAATATCAATGTGGTTTTCAAAAAGGAAAGAGCACCACAGACCATTTGGTCAGACTAGAGACTTATATCCGTCAAGGTTTTGTTAAAAATCAACATACAGTTGGAGTATTTTTTGATTTAGAAAAGGCCTATGATACCACATGGAAGGGTGGTATCATGAAAGATCTCCATGAAATGGGCCTGAAGGGTAGATTACCCTTATTCATTGACAATTTTTTAAAGGGGAGAAAATTTAAACTCCGCTTAGACAACACCCACTCTTCACTAAATCCACAGGAGGAGGGTGTCCCACAAGGTAGTATCCTTTCACCAACTCTATTTACCGTTAAAATAAACAGTATAATTGATTCTTTACCAGACGATATTGAAAAATCATTATATGTTGATGATCTGGCTGTTTACTGCCAGTCAAGCAATATGGCAATAATTGAGCGGCGCCTGCAAGGTTGCCTCGATAAGTTGGTGACTTGTGCGGATGAGAACGGCTTTAAATTTTCTCCCACAAAAACTTTATGTGTACATTTTTGTAAAAAAAATGGCTTACAGCCTGAGCCCGATCTCAAACTATATGGACAACAGCTTCCTGTTGAAGAGCAGGTCAAATTTCTTGGTCTTTTTTTCGACAAGAAGCTCAGTTTTACTCCACACATCAAATATATGAAAGATAAGTGTAGGAAAGCATTACAATTACTACGAGTAATATCCAGCAAGGATTGGGGTGGTGACCGGACAACCTTATTGAGGATTTACCGGTCTCACATCAGATCCAAACTAGATTATGGTTGTATTGTTTATGGTTCAGCGAGACGATCGTACTTAGCAGTACTTGATCCAATCGCGAACCAAGGTTTGAGATTATGCTCAGGGGCATTTCGAACATCACCCATCGAAAGTCTTCAGGTGGAGACCGGTGAGCCCTCTTTGGAGACTCGCCGGTTGAAGCTGAGCCTGCAATACTATATGAAAATGAAAGCAAATCCTGAGAACCCGGCATACTCGTGTGTTGTCAACCCTGAATACAAGCGATTGTTTAATAACAAGCCAGGGACTATACCTCCTTTGGGTATAAGACTCCAACCCCATCTGGAGGACATGGAGGTGGAGCTCGACGCAATTAGCGTTGTACGCTCACCAGAATGTCCACCTTGGCTTCTTCAACAGCCTAATATACTTTTCAACCTCTCAGATCTCAGGAAGGGCGACACCTGTCCCCTTGTCTTCCAGAGCATGTTGCTAGAGCTATTTTGTAGATTTCCGAGGCACCGGAAGGTGTATACTGACGGATCAAAGGAAGACAAGAGGACAGCTATGTCCTTTGTCTGTGATGATCATGAATTTAGCTGCCGCATCAACGATGAGGCTTCAATTTGCACAGCAGAGCTGTTAGCTATTGAAGCTGCCATCGAATACATCTGGGATAGTAGTGACGAGGAGTTCATGATCATCACAGACTCGCTATCTTCATTGCAGGCTCTTAAGAGTCAAAAACTCAACAACCCAATTGTTTCCAATATTTTGCATATGTGTCACTACTTGTCTGGGCACAAGGACATTATTTTTTGCTGGGTACCCAGCCATATTGGAATACAGGGTAATGAACGGGCTGATGTTTTGGCCAAGGCTGCCCTGGATAAGACAAAACAGTTTTATTATATACCATATACAGATTTCAAGTATAACATCTCGGTCTACCTTGATGACATTTTGCAAGGTGAATGGAACATCAATGTCACCAGCAAATTGTTCGAGGTACAACCAATCATTAAGCGATCTTTTACACCAATGGAACGCCGAAGAGATGACGTTGTCTTATGCAGAGCCAGAATTGGCCATGCCTATTTCACAAACGGCTATTTATTGAGAGGAGAATTGCGACCTATGTGCTGCAATACTCGTCTCACTGTAAGACATGTCCTTCTCAGTTGTGCGAAATATGCGCACATCAGAAGGAAGTATTTTGCATTTAATTCCTTGTTTGAGCTATTCAGGGACACCCCTGCTGGTTTTATTATTCAGTTCCTTCGGGAATGTAACCTATATTACATGTTTTAATTATTAGACATAGACTTTTTACACAATCACTCCAATTTCATGGAGATATAGTGACTTGATAAGTCGTTCATTTTATAATCACTTCATCTTTTACATTATTTATACTGATATTTTTATACTCATTAAACTGTGTTGTAGTGCAGGCGCTACAACATGTCATCAGACTCGTTACATATAGGTGCCAGGAGCATCGTCATCTTATCATATCAAACATTTTAAACTGAATATTTTAGTACGATCATGCTTTTATTGGCTTTGTCTTTTCTTTACTACTTTAACTATACAATATGGGATATTGTAATACCTGGAATTTTCACTTAAATGGCCATACTGGCCGAAAAGTGAAGTAAAGCATTTTACTTACTTACTTACTTACCCTCAATACCTTTTATCAGAACTTGCTCAGTTGAATGAGTTATGGTGACATCGGGCAGGATATTTTGTAACATTAAAGACTGTGAACACCCGGTATCACGTAAAATGTCAACATTGTATGTCTGTTTATTCACATTTCCTTCATAAATCACACTACCCACAGAAAGGAAAGGTGCATAATCATTACGTACTTGATCACTCACATTATCACGTTGCATGCCAAGTTCTACACCTGAGCTAGGCATGTCATTAACCATATCACTTTCATTTACTACGGCTACATGACCTACAGGTTTGGTACTAGGCCTACCTGCTTCAATCCACTCTTTACACTTGGCCCTTGCATGGCCAACTTTATTACAGAACCAGCAGATACCCGAAAATGAGCTTTTCTCACTCGTTGATTTATCTGCTTTACTGTCAGAGTTTACATTTTCTTTAGTACTTTTCTCACTTTTACTGAGGGCCCCACCAAAAGTGTTCGACTTTGTAATGCCTACATTCTTTTTGTTATTGTTTAAAGTAGCTTTATCTGTCAAAGCATAGTCATCAGCTTTTACTGCTGCATCATGAAGAGTTACAACTTCTCGTTCATTCAAATAGGTTCTAATATTCCTATGAATACCCCTTTTGAACTCCTCTACAAGCACTAGCTCCTTTAATTCAGTGTAATCACCATCTACATTTCTAGAGTTACACCATCTTTGAAATAAGGTTTCTTTCTCTCTAGCATATTCAGCATGAGTTTGTGCGTCAGACTTCCTGAAATCGCGAAAACGTTGACGATATGCCTCAGGCACAAGCTCACACGCTTTTAAAATAGCCTTTTTAACTGTATCATAGCAGTAACATTCATGAACTGATAGGGCCGAATAGGCTTCCTGTGCTTTACCTTTTAAGATACTTTGAAGTAGAATTACATTGGGCCACTTGAGGCTAGTATCAATCTTTTCAAATGTAACAAAGTACTTGTCCACATCATTTTCGCTAAATGGTGGGACCATTCTGATATGCTTAGTTACATCAAATTTACTAGAAGCATCAACGGGTGCCGCTGTAGGGACTCCTGCTTGTAACCTTTTTAAAGCTAACTCCTGGTCATATTGAAGCCTAACTTTTTGTAATTCCATATTTGCTTTAATTTTTGCAAGTTCAATCTCTTTTAGGTCATAATGAGACATATCTGCACCGAACTCGTCGAGTACAGATTCTTCTAATAGCCCATCATCAACAAATTGTTGCAAAACTATTTCTTTAACTTCACCTTTTCGCATTTTGCTAGTCACATCTAACCCATATTCTTTAGCAACAGCCAAGAGCAGTGCATTTACTTTATCCAATGTTGTGAGGATTTCTTTCATGTTGCACACACACGTCCCTTAGAGGGTCTTGAAGGGATAGTCCCAGGCTAAAATCATCTTGATTTTTTATTTTGGACAACTATGTCCAAAGTAAGAAAAACGGGAATTTCGTCTCTACATCTAGCCTAACTGGTAAATGCGCAGCACAAAATTTTAAAACAATTGCAGTTCTAGTCTATGGACATTTTTACATATTTTCATATTAATAAGCCAAAATAAAATCACCGATTCTTTTATGATTTTAGCCTGGGACTGTCCCTTTAAGGTGCATTTTGGAGGGATATTATTTTTCACCTTCTTTTTGACCTATAAATCTCTGGCAAAATGAGTTTACTTATTTTACTATTGCTGATATCTGGCAAACCGTGCAAGATGGCTATAGACCATTATTATAAAGAATTTCAGTCTCATGTATGTTCTTCAAAATTTCAACTCGATCAAATTCAAAATCAATCAATGTTAATCAACAGCAATCAAAAGATTTCTAATGTTTTTTAATGTTTTTTATTAAAGATATATCTTGAGATACAATACAGCAATCTATATCACATAATATTCAAAAAGGTTTACTTGCGCACCAAATTAGACAACTGACATTCCTATGAAGTGTATTTTGTCTATCTCGTACCTGCTATCCTCATCTACTTCAAATGAAGAAAATTCAGGGGGGGGGGGGGTTTGGGCTGGAGTTTTTGTCGAGGCAAATTATTTATTTCAACGTTGAAAATATCCAATTTTATTACAGTTCTCGAAGTGAATTTGTGTCTGCCCGAAATTATTTATTTTCAAAATACTAAAGCCAACCCCCCCCCCCGCCCGCTCCCCCTTTCAGGGTCTCAAAAAACGGGCATATTTCGGCCGAAATAAGGTCTAGAGTGCGTCAATTTTAAAATTTTCCAGGGGGCATACCCCCGGACCCCTCTGGAGTATATACGTGTCTTCTAAGGTGTTTATAAATTATTGCAAAAATCGGCGCCCCCCCCCCGTCTGTCAATTCCTGGATCTGCTATTGCCCTCCCCCTCCCTGAAGATTGAATGGTGGTCCCCTTACATTTGCAGGAATAGAGATATTTTTTGATCAAGAACAGCCTTAATACTAGCTACCCCATTAATCCTTTTCTCGCAAAATTATCTTTTATTTAAATTTTCATCCACTTGAAATTGTGTCTCGCTACCGCGACCCACAACTTCAGGTGGGTAAAAATTAATCATATGCGTTTAGTTTGGAGTCAAATCTTTGTAAATATTTACGTTCAAACACACATTTCATTCTCAGTAGCGTTGCTTTCATAAGCAAATATAATAGATTAAAACGCTTATAGTCGTCGTATTTGACGCTTAAAGGGTTAATAGCTGTAAACTTAATGAATTTTGGTGAATCGAGAATCCCTACTACATTCTACAGTCAATGATGATGATCCAAAGTGTCGTATAGCTTAACCTGCTAAGTTGAGCGAGATATAGAGGCGAATTCCCGTATTTCTTGTTTTTGACTTGGTTGTCCAAAATAAGAAATCAGGAATTTCGTCTCTATATCTAGCCTAACTGGTGAATGCGCAGCACAAAAATTTAAAAACGTCAGAAGTTCTAGTCTATGGGCATGTTTACATTATATGGTCATATTAGGAAGCCAGAATAAAATCACAGATTTTTTTGATGATTTTTAGCCTGGGCCAGTCCCTTTCTAATGAATTTCTGTGAATTGAGAAGCGCTACTACGTCAATGAAGGTGATCAAAAGTGTCGCATAGCCTAGCTATTAAACATTAAGTGCTAATTAAATGTATTTTATTACTAGGTTAAATTAAATCATTTATTGTGGAGGAAATGCGTGCTTAAACATCAAGATTCACAAATGTTTGGTCTCAAATTAATCAAGTATGAGTAATTTTCATCCACTTGTTATGTATCTCTGTGGGTCGCTGTAGCGGGACACGGCTTCAAGTGGGCGAACATGTAAATTAGATAACTTGGCAGATAAGGGTTGAATACATTCTCTTTTTAACCCTTTCAAGCCTGAATTTACATTGTAATCTTCATCCACAACAAGCCGCGAATTGCTGTCGCGATTCTCGACTTGTAGTGGATGAAGATGACTTAAAGTGGGCGACAAATGAATAAAAGATAGTGTTATTATTAAACAGTTCCATTAAAATATTCGTTGTTAAACCTCTCGGTTTTAGGAAATGAAGTCATCATTCAGAGATACAAAATGATGCTTTGATGCATCGTGAGGGTTGAAAGGGTAATTGTAATGATTGTAATAATAGTAATCATTTGGACCGAAAGGGTTAACCCTTGCACTGCTGAATTGTTTGTTTCTATTTTTCATCATTTGAAGATGGAATTGCTAAGGCAGTATGCAGCTTTAAGCCCACACGATGCATTAAAGTATTATTTTATCTCCCTGAAAACATACTTAATTTTCCTACAACTAAGGGTTTTAGAATAAAAATTCCCATGAAACAATTTTCTTTAAGTTTTCATCCACCCCAAGTCATCTTCATCCACTGCGAGTCGAGAATTGCGACAGCAATTCGCGGCTTGTAGTGGTTGAAGATGACAATGATTAAATTCAGGCTTGAAAGGGTTAATTGACAAAAAATATTTATATTTTTAACAAAAAGACACCTCCAATATTGAATTATTGGAATAACTGAGCAACTACCAAAAACTCTTTCATCAAGTTTAGCAATATTTTTATTTATTTATAACAAGCTTGATGTATACTGTTCCAGCACTCACAAGGGTAATTCATGTTGACCCTTTCACTGCGGATGCGTCATTACATAACTAGTAGTGTGATTCACTTGGTTGTAGTTGTGGCGGCTCCCAGTCACCCTTGTCGACGTTAATCATCTTCAAGCCTGCCATACCCGATAACGACGTCATAATTTTAAAATAAAAACTATGGCTGGCGATCCCCAGTTATGACGGATCTGGTAATGAAAGGGTCAATTTGAAAAAAATTACTCAGCGAAAGAGTTAAGGGGTAGGCTAGCATTCTGGTGGGAAGCATTAATGTACAGATATCGCGATCCACACATTCAAGTGACTGAAAATTACTTAAGATTTGTGAAATTCAACCATATTTTTTTATAACTGATATACGCTGGTGCTTATAAGAACGCAGAAAGTCTAGTATGGTGGTTTATTAGTCGACATCAGTAAGAACTAAAGGTATTTCGTACACAAAGGTTATTTTATGTTCTGTAGCATTCTAGGTGGGAAGCATTGTTCCAGAGTTATTTTAGGATCTGTTGTTTTCGCGATGTTGAAGTCTGTGTAGTGTACAAGTCCTGGCGAGAGCTCCAGCACACTCTGTACTATGTCCCACAGTGATGTCATGTGCTGCTGTACTACCATGACGTCATCAGCACGTAGGTGTAGCGTCATGACGCAGTCATACGTCTGTCCGTGTAGCTGACGCCTGACGAGGACGTGGCAGGCGTCAGGGAGCTCAGCGTACAGGCAATCCTGCCAGTCTGCCCTGGTCACCGTGAACGGCTGGAGACGACACGCCACCTTCTCAAGGACACCTGCAGGGTACAGCGTGGGGAAGGTCAATTTGACCTCTAACTCCAGCTCATTATGCAGAGGAGACTCCTCCCACAGGTCTGTAAGCTCCGCCTCCATCTGTCTGTCACAGTTATAGACTGGTATGACCATCATAGGATGATAGCGCTGGCCTTTTTCAGGGATATCAGGCTGTGGTACCAGGTACCCGAGATCCAACTTAGGTACCAGATCAGCCAGCTGGTAAAACAGAGGCGTGTCTAACTTCAAGTAGAACCACATACATTGTAACAGATGCCTGGAGATCTGACCGGTCTTGGTGAACCGATCCTTAGCTTCTTGGAACGTATCCACAGAAAACTGGCCTTTGTGAGCGAAGATCCTGTTGCTGTCATAATCCAAGAACGTGTCTATGTTATGTCGGAATAGTCCCTGGAAGATATCCAGCATGGAGACAGGCCTGTGGAAGACTATGTCAGACAGCTGAGGGTTGGACCTGAACCACATAATGTCTCCTATATCATGAAGATGCTGCATACAGTCAGACAGGGGTTTCTCTGCCATCAAGAACTCCTTGGAGATCTTCACCACCTCACTCCACGGGATAAAATGCGACTTGATGGCTTTCAGTTTGAGTTTGAATCTCTCCCACGCCGGGGGGACGTATCTCTGCGCGTGCGGGAAGTACTCCTTGTTGACTGCGATCATTTCCAGCTCCGTGATCAGATTGGGGATGCCGTCAATCCCATCTGCCGAGCTGACGAGGGACACCCCAGGGAGGAGGCGGAGGGGATGCCGGAGGGATGTAAGGATGAGCTCCTGCTGCTGCAGCAGGAGCTCATCCTTACCTCCCCCTGCCAGCTTCTCCTCTATCACCGTGAGCTGCTGCTGCAGCCGCTGCTGATGCAGGTGCAGATGGTTGCTAAGCGCCTCCATCACCTGATCCTGTGTCTTCTGTATGATGTCCGGGTAGCAGAGGTCACAGTGTGTGCCCACGACCTTGACCACAGCTCCAGGACACTGAGCAAGCAGGAGGTCCAGCCAGTACCCCAAAGCCTGCTGGTGGTGCTTAGTGCTGTAGTTACGGTGGTCGTACACCAACATGTACAAAGCCTGGAAAATAATAGCTTATTAGACATCAAAACAAATAAATATTATACAAATACTGTAGATCTGGTAATTTTCGCGTGTTTAGATTTTTGCGAGTTTGTGATTTTGGGACCTTTCGTGAAGTCTAGAATTATCAACTTCCGATGATTGTAGCTCTATTATAATTCTGTGAAACGCAGTGACGTCACCGGAAACCGTTTTGAATGGGAACTCCGTGAAAACAAAGTTATATAAGACCCCCTCCCCCATACTTCAAGGCTATTGAGTTTCACAGAATAATAATTTTCGTGGGATTTTTAAATTCGTGAATTTGTCCTCCTCGCGAAAAATAAAACCTCCCGAATATTACCAGATCTATTGTATATAAAATATTACTGAAGCCCGTTTTTATGTGCTGAATGCTATGGCATTCAGCACATAAAAACTTTTATTTTTACTCGCTTGAAGTTATGCTTCATTAAAAGCTAGTGGGTGAAAATTACTTGCATACGTATAATTCAATCAAAACATATGCCAGCCTAGCAAATTTAGTGCTCATTTCCACTTTGAAAAAGTCTCAGGACGGCCATAGTCATAGACGCGAATAACACTAAAGTGTTTCATACAGGATTCAGAAAGGGGCATGGCGCCAACTATCTTTAGGGCACCTAATCATGCAAGATGGTCAAGCGGCTTAGGCATTCCCAGCAACCCCATACTAGTTAAGAGTTCAAACGACAGTGATGACCACTATGTAGGCCTACACGCTGTCAGCATTAGCACAAACCGTAGGTGTGAACTCACAACACCGGGGTACGAGCATGATCAAGACCACCTTTTATGAGTTGGAAAACAGATCACTACCTTGTTTTCTTTGTCCGACCACGACATTTTAAGCCGGGAATGAGAGTTATTGTTGATCAAGTACAGACCAATTGTCATGGTAGGGATATGGTATTACAATCAGTCAGGTGTGATAGAGCTGTTGATTATGAGGGAATGCAGAGATCCTCGGGCTTTATCCCATACAGAAAATACTAACCTTTCTGTCCAGGAGGAGGTAATGTAGAGGTTTGTAGACAGGGTCACCACCAAGGTCACAGACCATAAGGCTGACGTCATTGTCAGTGATCCATGGGATATTGTTGGCCACCATTGTGCTGTCTGAGGCCCCGTCTGTCATACAGGACTTCCCCCCGGACATGGACTGGATCAGGCTGGTCTTACCGCACTGTGACTGCCCCAGCACCACGAGCTGAAAATAAAAACATTAAACATACCAATATAGAGTCATAATATAGTACCACCAGCATTACAAATAAGATACGTTTTAATTTAAATCGGATTATACAATGCAGCCATAAGACATTGGCCATGAGGCTATTCAACCGACCCATATTTTACACTAGTCAGTTTTGAATAGTGGTGGGTTATTCAAAACTAACTTAGCAGGAAATTCCAATTGATGACGTCCCTATAAATCTATTAAAGCAGCTCTGGTAGAAACATGGTATTTCATTGCATGTCAAATGGTATAACTTTTGCAATACTCTATAGATACTGTATTTCAAAAGTTGTACCATTTGACAAAATTTCACAAAAGTAATATATATATAACTTTTGTGAAATTTTACGGAAATATTACACTAGAAAATAGCCCTTGTAAATTGTCAAGTAGATCGGTTGATAAATGACTAAGAAACCATGCACCAGGATTTTAATTTCAGTGGAGGTTTGCAGTCTCTGACTGACTGGTTGCCTAGTTTTTTTCTGGTCTTATTGAGCATACCTTCTGTTGCTGTAAGTTCTCCGTTCGTCGGTTTTGTATATTTGTTATTTATTTATCTATAATGCTGAGCATACCTTCTGACGCTGTAAGTTCGCCGGATGTGCAGATTTATTTATTTCTAATGCTGAGCATACCTTCTGACGCTGTAAGTTCCCCGTTCGTCGGATCTGGATATTTGTTATTTACTCATTGATTTATCTATAATGCTGAGCATACCTTCTGACGCTGTAAGTTCGCCGGATGTGCAGATTTATTTATTTATAATGCTGAGCATACCTTCTGACGCTGTAAGTTCTTAGCTCGCTGGATCTGGAGATTCGTTATTGATTTATTTATAATGCTGATCATACCTTCTGACGCTGTAAGTTCTCCGTTCGTTGGATCTGGATATTTGTTATTTACTTATTTATTTATTTATTTATAATGGTGAGCATACCTTCTGACGCTGTAAGTTCTCCGTTCGCCGGATCTGCAGCTTCTTCAGGTAGCCGTAGATCTTCTCCGTAGTGTCTGTCTTCCACATGTCGTGAGGGGGTGTCGTCAATGGGTTCTTGTGCAGCCACAGACCGTACTTCTGGAACTTCCTGTAGCTGTGCGCCACCTAGTGAATACATGGGACACCAAACATTTAAAGATACACAATCAGGCTAAAATCAGTACTTTTCTTTTAACTTCTTAATACGGCCATAAAAATGTGATTATGTCCATAAGAGAATCGCGGAAGTCTTTTAAACTTTGGTTGCTGTGGCAACGTAGCAAGTGTGCCGAAAGCGCCATTTATCATTTATTTCCGTATTTCGTATTTTGAACATGAATGTCCGAAATTAACTTTCGTCCTAATTTCTCGCTTAATTGGTAAATGCGCAACATGTTCACATCGTACGGCCATATTAAGAAGCCAAAATAAGAGTACTAATTTTTTAATGATTTTAGCCTCATTGTGTCGCTTTAAGATTAACCATGACCCTGTTAGATATAAAGCGGACCTTGCTCTTGTTCCACTATACCTGTAAGCTGGTGAGAAAGTGCAGATTAAGAGGCAGGGCCGAGATGTTATTCTCAGTGAGATCGAGCGTCTCCAGATTCACCAGCTGAGTGATGGATTCGGGAAGTGACGTCAGAGCGTTCCTGTCCAGGACCAGCGTGCACAGGCTGCTCAGCTTGCCGATGTTGACCGGTAGATGGCGCAGCTTGTTGCCCCCCATGGCTAGCTCCTGTAGCTGCTGGAGGCTCCCTATGGTGACAGGCATCACCTCTATACTGTTATTATTGGCCCTGAAAAAGAGAAAAGATGAAAATGTATGCTCCCCGAGGACTTAAAATGGCACATTAATGAGCATGGCCGGTCATGGATGCCTTAAGCTATAGTCAGATTCACATTAAATTCATCAACCAGGGTGAATGAATTTCGCGGATTCTTCAGTCAATTCTCAACCACATTGCTATCTTCAAATGACAAAAAATATTGCTATTTATGAAAAATAGACATCTCCTAAATTTCATCAGCCAAAAAATCATGACAAACAATCATATCATTTTCAGTGACATTTTATTTCGATTAAAGCATGATTTAAGCATAGATTAACCATTATATGGTTAATCTATGCTTAAATCCTTGAGGCACATTAACAGAAAAGAGATGACAATTTATGCTCCCCGGGGAGTTGAAATGGCACATTAAAGAACACGTCCGGTGATGGCTGCCTTCAGCTAGTGCCGTGAATAGGTTGTCAAGAAGCTCTGTATATATCGTCCCCTTGGAGTTAGAAGGGGCCAGTTTGTAAAGTGGCACCTTCTTACTCCAAGGCGACGATTTATATATGTTAACTCTTGTGCTGCCGAGTTGTTCCTTTCTATTTTTGTCAATTGAAGCCGCAATTGGTGACGTAATTTCCAGCTTCAAATGACAAAGAATGTTACTATTTCTGAGAATAGACACCTCCCGAAATAGAGTTATTTTGAAACGTAAAGAGAATTGCTGATTCTGAAGCACGATAAAACCGAGAATATTTTGATATTTTAGTTTCTGTGTAGAGTTTATGCTGATCACATCTCTAATTATATTACTAATTATAGGCGTTCTTAAGCTTAATGGGTAGAGGATTTGACATTAAGAAGATGAATTCGGGTTCTACCACCAACCACCGCGTGTCCCATTGGTTTGTACATGTACTCGGTATGCTAATTAATCACTAATTTGGGCCTTAATTAAGGGGCTATAACATTAATTGGTACAGGCTGCGGCACTTTAGAATTTCCTTTTTGGGGTCCTGACTGTGTGTTCTACACGTGCTATAATTCAAACCTTTTGCATCAATTCAATTCGGTAACTTCTATAGCGCCCAAATCCTGGGAGATACGATCTCAGAGGCGCAGAATCGGAATCGAAATCAGCTCAATGTCGGGAGTCAAAGCTTAAGTCGTCAACTGGGCGTCGGATCTCCGAGAAATTAGAGAGGGGGGGGGGGGGGGAGAGCCGAATCGAAATGAAAAAGTTTCAGCATTTGTTTTAATAAAGTGACTATTCACAGTTCTAAAATTAACCGGAAGTGAATTCCGGGTGGAGGGAGCTGCAACTGCAAAAGCCCTTGACCCCAAAGAAGAAAATTTAAGAGAGGCTTAGATCTTCTAAAATGAAACGCTTTACAGACAACACGTGTCAGACAATTTTGTACCCGCTGCAATATTTCAATGTCCCTGTGAGGAAGAATGTACAAAAAGGAATTGCAATAGTCAAGATGACTAGCAACTAGAGCACATGCAACAGATTTTGCAGCTTCTAGGCTGAAGTACTGCCTAATGCCCCAAAGTCACGGATGTGATAGAAGCATATCTGGCAAATCTGAGAGATTTGTCGTTTGAAGTTAAAATCACAATAAAAAATGAATCCGAAATTTCTAACGAATGCTTTACTTTGGGAAGTGTGTCATTTATATCGGTTTACCCACCTGAGCACCTCCAGATTGACGAGTAGTTTGACCGCCTCAGGCAGCGCTGTCTGTAGATTATCAGTCATCTATGTCTCTATTTAATATCTGTTTCCTTTTACTTACCTAAGAATCTCCAGATTGACGAGTAGTTTGACCGCCTCAGGCAGTGCTGTCTGTAGATTATCAGTCATCTATGTCTCTCTTTAATATCTGTTTTACTTTTACCCACCTGAGCACCCAGATTGACCAGTAGTTTGATCGCCTCAGGTAGCGCGGTCAGTAGATTATCAGTCATCTATGTCACTATTTAATATTTCTCACACTCTGTGCTATGGTTTTCGCTATGAGATGTATATCTGTATCAGCCTATATCGCACTCTAGCTGTAGTTTGAATTACAATGTATGACAATTATCTCATGTGTTACTTGATCGTGTGAGAAAATACAAACGTTGTTTATTTTTCGGGCGATATGTGAAAATACAGCACATGTTCAATGAATAAGGTGTTCGCCTGAAGGTTCACACATTAGTCACTGAACGAGTGCTGTATTTTCCCATATCGCACTCAAATGAACACCGTTCGCATATCCTGTATACTTTCACCCACCTGAGAACCTCCAGATTGACCAGTAGTTTGGTCGCCCCAGGTAGCGCGGTTAGTGGATTATCAGTCATCTATGTCTCCTCTATTTGACCCTTTAACCGCCAAATTATTCAATCTGAATTTTCACTCACTTGAAGTTGTGTCTCGCTGACGCGATCCACAACTTCAAGTGAGTGAAAATTATTCAGATTTGACAAAATGGAGGTCAACTGTTTTCAATTATTGCTGATTGATGTCACATTTTATCTTTAACATGTTTGTACTTAATGTGCTAAGAAGAAATGAAAACCTGAATATATGCGGCACCGGGTGTTAAAGGGTTAGGCCTAATATCTGTTTCCTTTTACCCACCTGAGAACCTCTAGATTGACCAGTAGTTTGATCGCCTCAGGTAGGGCCGTCAGTAGATTATCAGACAGCTCCAGTAGCTTTAGTGACGTCATATTCATCACAATCGCAGGTAGGGTCTGGAAGAAGTTGTTGATGAGGTAGAGTTCGTTAAGCCGGGCAGCGCACACCTCTGGCAGACTGTTAATCTTGGTTCCCTCCAGATCTAACACTTCCAGCGCCGGCAGTTCAAAAAGCACCGGGGGCAGATGCTCCGACTGTATCTGTCCTTTACGCAGCAGGTTTTCCATGTATCCGTCCACCAGACTACAAAAACCCCTGTAGAAAGACAATAGAGAATAATACATTTAATTCTCACACACTGCAGTGGTTTTCCCTATGAGACGATACCTGCCCATCTCACTCTTGCTGTTATTTGAACTGTGATGTATGACGGTTATGTCATGTGTGACTCCATCGTGTAAGAAAAGCCATTGTTCAGATATGGGAAATACAGCAC
The DNA here is from genome assembly GCA_964017125.1 of Flabesymbios commensalis. Classification (NCBI taxonomy): domain Eukaryota; kingdom Metazoa; phylum Annelida; class Polychaeta; order Terebellida; family Flabelligeridae; genus Flabesymbios; species Flabesymbios commensalis. The sequence goes on from OZ024914.1 coordinate 4,284,071, forward strand.
ATGTCGAATGAACGAGGTGCTCGCCTAAAGGCTCATGACTTACTCATTGGACTGGTGCTGCATTTTCGCATATAACACTTATATGAACAGCATAGTGAAATGTTTTTAGTGGTTCTTTGTTAGAAGTGATCAAAGTATGTCAACAAGCCAGATTAAGTTCATAGGTACAGATGATGCAAATAATACTCGCCGTCAAATTAACCAGGATCGCATGATTTTCGGCGATTTCTCCGTCAATTCTGTACCGATTTCCTTCGAATTTTGCAAAGGCCATTTTCTATTTAAATCCTAACAGCCCTGAAAATTTCGCAAAATTATATAGCGTATTTCAAAAGTTAGACCATTTGACATGTAATGAATTGAAATTACGACGTCCCTCTATAACCCCATTAAACTATTTCTAGAATTTTATTACATGGCAAATGGTCTAACTTTTGAAATATTAAATATAATTTTGCGAATTTTTTACACCTGGTAGGATTTTAGTAGAAAATGGCCTCTGCAAAATTTCAAGGGAATCGGTTTAAAATTGATCCTGGTTGATCATTTTTAATTTGACGGCGAGTATAACTGGTTGATTATTTTAGATAGTGGTCCATGGTGGTTCCCCACATTAATCCTTACAGCGCGGGGATCGACTTTAGACGTCAAAATCTGACGTCTGTAGACGTCAGATTCTGACGTATAAAGTCGATCCCCGCACCAGTTGTAAGAAATAAAATATTTATGATGACCGCAGACCCATAGCATAGGTATTCAAATGAAGCGGAAAGAGCTAACTGAGACATTTATGATGGTTTCCATGGTTTGTATGTAACCCTTTCAACGCGTGAACCCCCACTCTGAAAGGGTTAGGTATTTATAATGACCGCAGACCCATAACATAGGTATTTAATGAAGCGGAAGGAGCTAACTAAGATATTTATGATGATTTCAAATTGAAAAAAAAACATATTTCGGCGCTTTAAAGGTTAACAGCGGCTACTGTGTACCTGTAATTAAGGGAATGTATATATTTTACCTGTAATTTAGTGCAATTTTCCTCAGGTTGGTCAGTTGCCTCATGGCATCAGGCAGTGTGTCTATTGTGTTCCCCCAGATTAACATACACTAATAAGGTAGCTGTACTGTACAGGGAATACGTACCTGTAATTAAGGTAATGTATATCTCACCTGTAATTTAGTGCCAGTTTTCTCAGGTTGGTCAGTTGCCTCATGGTATCAGGCAGTGTGTCTATGGTGTTCCCCCATACTAACATACACTAATAAGGTTGATGTACTGTACAGGGAATACGTACCTGTAATTAAGGTAATGTGTATCTCTCACCTGTAATTTAGTGCCAGTTTTCTCAGGTTGGTCAGTTGCCTCATGGTATCAGGCAGTGTTTCTATGGTGTTCCCCCAGATTAACATACACTAATAAGGTAGCTGTACTGTACAGGGAATACGTACCTGTAATTAAGGGAATGTATCTCTTACCTGTAATTTAGCGCTAGTTTTCTCAGGTTGGTCAGTTGCCTCATGGTATCAGGCAGTGTGTCTATGGTGTTCCCCCAGACTAACATACACTAATAAGGTAGCTGTACTGTACAGGGAATACGTACCTGTAATTAAGGTAATGTATATCTCTTACCTGTAATTTAGCGCTAGTTTCCTCAGGTTGGTCAGTTCCCTCATGGTATCAGGCAATGTGTCTATGGTGATCCCCCACAACAGTAGCTGCTACTGTGGGGGAACACCATAGACTCTAATAACATAAATGTCCAGGGAATGTGTACCTGTAATTAGGGGAATGTAGCCTATATCTCACCTGTAATTTAGCGCTAGTTTTCTCAGCTTGGTCACTTCCCTCATGGTATCAGGCAGTGTGTCTATGGTGTTCCCCCAGACTAACATACACTAATAAGGTAGGTGTACTGTACAGGGAATACGTACCTGTAATTAAGGGAATGTAGCCTATATCTCACCTGTAATTAAGTGCCAGTTTTCTCAGGTTGGTCAGCTCCCTCATGGTATCAGGCAGTGTGTCTATGGTGTTCCCCCACAGCAGGAGCTCCTGTAGCTGTTGACAGAAGGCCATCTCTGGGGGTAGGGTGCTCAGGTTTGCCTGCTGTACGTTCAGATGCTCCAAAAGCTCCAGGTTACCCACCTCAGGTGGTAGCACGCCGATCTTATTACGACTGATGTCTAAAACCTACGAAGAAAACCATCACGTTACCCAACAGTATCACACGAACGTGATGAGGAACCAAGAGTATTGTCTGGAACAAGTTATCATTGTTAAATCTCGTTCACTTATGGAATAGACAGATTTTTCAAATGAAATCGAGATAGTGACAAAGATACTATGACAATAATCGCATTTCAAGGCATTAATCATGTTTTTAAAATAAAAAACCCTTTCGGCCACCATATTTAACGCTATGTATGTGCCTATGTTTTCACAATAATAACTTTTATCGGATATCACTGACCATTCAGTGCAAAGATTGACTTTTGACGTCAGATTCGTCAAAAGTCAATCCCCGCATGGAAAAAAACGACTTGTAGGTGATGAAGATGGACTTCCAGATGGGTGGAGATGAAAAAAAATATTTTGTCATTATTAAAACAGTACCACGAAAGTTCTAAGCCCCCTAGGTGTTGGAAATTAAGTCATTCTTCAGAGATGCAAAATAAAGCTTTGTTGCATTGTTAAGGTTTACATATATAAAGAAATTTAAGCACGTTTTCAATCGACTATAGACGTCAGATTCTGATTCTGTCGGTCCCCGCACTGAAAGGGTTAACACAACCTTTAGATTCTGGCATTTCCAGACCGCGGGCGATATTCTAACTGTATTCGATTTTGACGGACTGCGGACAGCAGGTGCGGACGCATTGCGACCCTTTTGTGTCTACAGTACATATAACAATCTAGTTTAATACTAACCTTGAGATTTTGACATTTCCAGACCGATTTTGACGGACATGGGACAACGGGTGCGGACGCCTCGTGTTCACGAACGCCCCTTTAATAACCCTTTGGATTCTACAGTAGGCCTATATATCAAAATAGTTGAACCCTTAAAGCACTGACATATTTTTGTATAAACCATGGAGACCAAAGGGTTTTTTTCAATTTAAAATCATCATAAATGTCTTGTTTAATAGCTCTTTCTGATGCATTTAAATAACTGCTATGGTTCTACGGCCACTACAAATATATTTACTCTTGTAGTGCGGGGAGCGATTTTATACGTCATAATCTGACGTCTATTGACGTCAGATTATGACGTATAAAGTCGGTCCCCATGCTAAAAACCCTTTGGTTTCTACAAATTATATCAAAATCTATTTTAGTACTAACCTTTAGATTCTGGCATTTCCAGACCGCGGGCGGCACAAACTGTAGGTTACACTCGGCTAGTAATATAACATGTAGAGATGGTAGCTGACCGAGCTCAGCGGGGAGACCAGTGAAGTCATGAGAGTGTGTACACCTCAGGCCGTTACGACTCATGTCCAGTACCACCAGGTTCACCAGCTTACGGATGTCTGGCGGGATAGACCGCAGGTTATTACTGGACAGGTCAAGCTCTCCTATGTCCTTACCTGGAAACAGAATCATCTCATTCATCCATCCATCTATCCATACCATCCATTCACAGGGTTAAAAGCCACCCTGGACAACCTTAAAAATGAGTTTTAAGTTTTCTAGTCGAGGAAAAGTCAGGGAATTTGCGAAAAGTGTTTCAAATGAAGACACTAGATAATTAGATAACAGTTCATTGTAACGTATTATACTTTGCCTGCATTGCTAGAGTGAACTAACTTCAACTTACTTGAGAACAGTGATGTAGACACTGTAGCCAGTCCCCTGCCTGACATATCAGACATACGTAGCCCCCTCTCCGCGAGTCGTGCTGAGTCTGCCGCTACTCGCCTGCTCGCCGCGCTCCCACTCCTCACACTGGGCCCAGTGTCCACCTCCTGTTACCATGGTTACCATTCATGAATTATTATTTTATCAGTAATGGCAATGGCCACACGATATCATTAATCACATTTATTATATTACATAATATATCCCATGTAATCCCATATAATGTTAAATAAGATACAGGGAAGTTTTATTTTATCAATAAATATTAAATCAATGACACTTAACCCGCTACGTGCGAATCTAGTCGTTTTTTTATTCGTTTTATTTGCTGTTTAAATGTCAAGATTTGCGAATATGGGTTCTGAAATTAAACATAGTTGTAATTTCCCCCCACTTGAAGTTGTGGGTCGCGGTAGCGAGACCGCGACCTACAACTTCAAGTGGGCGACAATTTAAACTATTTAATTAAGCGTTTTACGGGTTGGGCCAGCAGTGAACCTGCATATTACCTGGCCATCCTGGGAAGCCTCAGATTTCGCTGACTTTGCAGATTTCGCAGACTTATTTCTGGGTGATTTTGACCTGGTTCTGTTCTTCCCTGAGCCTGACTGCCTCTCCTTGGAGTCCCCGGATGTGTAGCCACCACGTGACCCCTTTCGTCTGCTGCTCCTATCAGACATGGCGTCTTTTATCATCTGTAATAAACACAATGGCGTATAACAAAACACAGTGACGTATAAGGCCACTATGTTTTTTTAGATTTAGGCCGCACATTACGAAAAAAAACATGTGTTTTTTCTGCCCAGAATACACAGTTAATAGACTGCTTGCACGAGTTTGCGCGTAAACAGTTGTCCGATTAAAACAATTTAGCATTGCTCACTATCAACCAATCAATAAAAATCTTCTTTAGCGCCTATATCCTCAGCAGACCGAGTTCAGAGGCGCACACATCCTAAGCGTGATCATGTATCATAATCGAGGCCAAAGCAGATTCGTCAACAGGGAGCCGGACTGCTGAGGGACTAGGGTGGAAAAGCCAGGTCAAATAGGTGAGATTTAAGTAATTTCCGGAATATTAAGACTGTTTTGGCATTACGTATTGGCACAGGCAAAAACTGTGTGGCGTGTTGTCATTGAAAAGTGTGTAACAGCTGTCTGATTAAAACAGTTCAGCGTTGCTCACTGTGTGGCGTGTTGTTATTGAAAAGGGTGTATTTCGGGAGATAAAAAAAATGTTTTGTAAAACGCAAGTTTATTGCAGGAGATAAAATTTTTCCCCAGCTATGTTTTTATTTTGCTTGTTTTTTATGTCGCCCTCATTAACTTTTCTAGAAATTTGTCAAATGTTTTTTTTTTGGGCGCCCTCAGTAACTTTTCTAAAAAAAAGTTTAATGTTTTTTTTTCCTAAATGATTTTTTTACCGCCCTCCCTCTTTAGATTTTTCTGATCTAAAGCAGAGAAATAAAACACAGTAGTATAAGCGGCTACTCTGTACAGACGGACAGAGAAAACTGGTAATATTATCTAAAGCAGAGAAATAAAACCCAGTAGTATAAGCGGCTACTCTGTACAGACGGACAGAGAAAACTGGTAATATTATCTAAAGCAGAGAGATAAAACCCAGTAGTATAAGCGGCTACTCTGTACAGACGGACAGAGAAAACTGGTTTTATTATTTCAACCCTTATCGTGCTGATCACGACTATTGTTGTTTTTAATTTGTTTTATTTGTCGATCAAATCACTGATATTGGAAAAAATGTGTGTTTAAAAATCTGGATTTGTGGGTCATGGTAACGAGACACAACTTCAAGTGTTTTCAAATTTAAATACATTAACTTAGCAGGATAAGTGTTTTCCCTGCAAGAAAAATGCAGGGAATAGTCTATAATTTTGTGAAAAAACATAGGGATTTTATTGTGGCGGGAGTACTTTTTGTCGTTTCTAAAAAATGTAGTCACTGAGAATGCTATTTCAAAACACCAAAAGTTGTTGACAAAAATGATGCAGCTGGAATGATTACTCATTCTTATTCACTGAATCCTTGCATCTATACCCGTGCAATGTCATGACCAAAGGGGTTGGTGGAGGCCGTTCACACTTTAAATGTTTTTGTTCTATTGCATGTACATGTACCCTGAGTACGAAATAAATATATTATTAATTGGTGTCTAACACATGTAAAAAAGTAAAAATTGACAAGTAAAAAAACAGGGAATTTCACGTCTGAATATCTGTGAGTATCTGTATTAACCATTTATCATTAAGTCGATTATAGACGTCAGAATCCGACGTCTATGGTCGTCTGATGTCGATGACATTTGCATATCTAGTAGCCGAGTTAAAAACGGCTCTGGGCGGGCGCAGCGAGCCAGTCAGTGCTACATATCTAGCTGAATATCCTTCTGAATTTACAACATGCTGGACTGAGGCGTCCTCCTTAAGATTATCTATGAAAATGTGGTACCCATTCACACACGTCTACTTGCGTATTACCCCACACAAGATCAGTGGGGTTTGAACCCGGGACGCATGCATGACTGGCGAGGGGTGAGGCCCTCCAGCCATTGAGCCACGCCCCCTTCTCAAGAATTGATGAGTTAATGAGTGAATACTGCCTTACGTTGCTTTCTGCACATCTTGGCAATATCGCGATGGAAGGAAGCCCGAAGTCTAGACTATGTTCTTTGAACAGTTTGGAGTTTGTATATGAGAGAATGAATTGAAAATTATTAGCAGCCCGTTTGTTTCATCACAAACCTGTATATAATTTGGTTCATCGTCGTCTGAATCCATCTCGTCTGTCTGATACACCTGAGGTATCACAGCACGTCCTGATAGGGGTGTCACTTAATGTGTTATGATGACGTCCGCCCGTCAAACTCACGTCCCGTGTGTCTTCATGGCACGTTACTGGGTTCAGGGGAAAAAATTGTCTTAGCAAAATTGTGTGGTAGTCCTGTAGCCGTACGCGTGCCGCGGTGATACTGTCCAAGCAAAAAACCCTGCTACACCAACATTATTATAATGTAGCTTTTGCCCCCGATCTTGTAGCAAACTGCTCCGCTACACCAGACACATTTTTCTGTGTTACGTGAAGACGTTCTTCAGACACTGACGTCCCGATGGTAGTGTTACACCTGCTCCCGTCAGACACTAACGTCCTGCCTCCTGTGTTGACGATCACGTTGCCGGGTGAGCAAGAAAAATAACCCGTTAAGGACCGAAGATACAATATATATTTGACCCCTTATGCTCTGAGGAGCAAATATTCGTGGTATATTTAACGCAATTTCCACACTCAAATCACGGAAATTGTTCGATCCCCAAAAAACACCCCCCTGAGGTGCGCTTTTAGATTTTAAGATGGGCTTTGTAATTTCCTACACCATTGTATTCTTTGTATCTTATTTGCACTGTAAGAGGTCGGCAGGCGAGTGAAGGTTATTATCCATATAAACACCTTTTTCAAATTATGGTAACATTTCATTCGTTTAAAAAAACTGAAGTGTACTTTACATTTACTAAACTTTTTTTACATCAAAATTGTATTGTATCTATTGTAATGGATAATTACTAGAGCACGGAATGTTATCCCAATGCTGGTTTAATGTTGTGCCGCCGTCTGCGACGTCGGCCCAACATTGAACCAACACTGGGGCTGACGTATTTTGTATTCTGGCTGCCAAAGCTGGTCGTAAGACATGTGGGGGATCCAGCCTAGTAAATACCTAAGGTTTTATAGAGAGGTCATTAACCCTTTCACCGCCGGTGTCGATTATATTTGGTTTTGCCTTTGTTATTGGCAAATTAAGTACCACATTTTGAAAATGGTAAAGATAAAACGTGACATCAATCAGCAAGATAGTTAACCTCCATTTTCTCAAATCTGAATAATTTTCCCTCTTGAAGTTGTGGATCGCGTCAGCGAGACACAACATCAAGCGAGTGAAAATTGCAATTAAATAATTTGGCGGTGAAGGGGTTAGGACACCCTTACCCAATGTTGGTGTAATGTCAGTAGCGCTGGCGCAGCACTAAACCAACGTTGATAAAAAAATGTCCAGCTAATAAATAGCCGTAGGGCCTACGATATAATATACCGTGAAACTCTTGCCCCACGTTGGTTTAGTTATGGCCCAGCATCTGCGATGCTGGTACAACATTTAGCCAACTTTGATGAAGATTTATCAAGCCAATAAACATGATAAATAGCTGTAAGGTATGGTAACCCGCCCCAATGTTGTTTTAGCGATGGACCACCGTCAGCGATGCTGGCACAACATGAAGCCATTTGTGTAATTTGTGAGGCTTATAAATGCCTGTGATGTGTGATAAAGTCTTGGCACTGGTTGATTCTACCCCCAACCTGGGTTTTATGATAAGCCGGATCACGAAGAACAGCCGTAAACAACTACGGAACTACTTAATTACGAGAAACACCTCTTTCACATAGTGTGATTTTGATTTACTTCAGTAATGGTCGGATTAAAAAATAATTTATTTTATTCAGTGAAACTTAATAGCCTTGACCTGCAATGTTTCCACCTATTAATCCAATACAATGAAGTATGGGAGAGTGCGAATTATATAGCATTGTTTTCACCGAGTAGCCATTCAAAATGGTTTCCGGTGATGTCACTGCGTTTATCCATACATTGTACCATCAACAGGGTTGCAGCACTCGACTAAAACCAATTTTGCTGCAATTTGATTGCAAGTTAATTTGAAAATACGAAGAGGTTTTCGAAGGAGCCATCGACATTGCTTCAAATATTCTTCATACTGTATGGCTTTGGGGCACAAGAACAAAAAATAATGGCTACATTAATATCGTAGTAGGAAATAAAATGGATCTTTAGGTCATATGTGGGCTGCGGTATTGCCCCTCTAGTTCGTTGATTATAGTGTTAAGACGATTGTATGATTTTGTTGTGCCCAAGAAAAATAATAGCTGCATAAATATCCCAGTAGGCCCTATACTAGATCATTAGATTGGTGTCTGCCCCTCCTAGTGTGTGGATTATACTGTTAACACGATTAGCACAAAAATCAATTTGATATGTGCATTTAATTGTCTTTTCAAAAAGCATTAGTTGTTAAGCAGCCATTCAATGGGAGACATCGCTGACTGTTCACTTAACCGTTAAAGTGCTGAGTTAAGTGATTTATTTTTTCACCGACTTGAAAGTGCGTTTCGTTACCGCGACCCACAGCTTCAAGTCTGTGAAAATGATTCATATGTGCTTAATTTGGGACCAAACATTTGCAAATCTTGATGTTTAAACACACATTTCGTTCCCACTCACTGTGATTTAAACATGTTAAACCGCTTATAAACGGAATAAAAACGACTATGGTCGTGCCGAGCGGTGTAAGGGGTAACCCTTTGAGCCTTCACGATGCATTAAAGCATCATTTTACATCCCTGAAAACAGACTTAATTTTCCTACAACAAAGGGTTTTAGAACGAAAATTTCCATGAAACTGGTTTACTAATACATGGCAATTTTCTTCAATTTTTAAACCACACCCAGTCATCTTAATCCACTACAAGGCGAGAATTGCGACAGCAATTTGCGACTTGTAGTGGATGAAGATGACAATGGTAAATTCAGGCTTGAAAGAGTTAAAGCTCAGGCTTGAATGAGTTAAAGTACGTGAGCAGTTTACTGACACTGTTTAACTTTATATGACAAGGGTATAGAAAGGTTTGATTGCTGAGTAAACATTGTGGGCTCACAATGTCACGCATGCGCAGCATGGCCAACGTCAACAGGAGTGTGGCCCGCCGCAATGTAAATAATCTAGTTTAGTGACGCATGACGACCCCGCTTCTTTAATTTTTGTTCTATCTTGGCTTGGATCGAGTAGTACGAGTCTCTTTTCTGCTACATGGCGTAGAACACCTTGTAGCTATTTTATCTCTGCTTTTGGTGCGGTCAACTGATAAGAGATTATTGTCACTTACCTTTATTTTATGTTTAACAGTTACATATCACAAAATGTATCATCTACTGTGTATATTTTCTAAATAACATGTACACATGAAATTAACTATTTTAAACTACACTGAATCTTACGTTGTCGCACACGATAACTATGCCAACATCTATAACTGGTGAACATATTATAATTTTATATATTATTTTATTATATATTAATTGACCTATGTTTGACAGGCCTCTCGACCTGTTCCCGCAACATGTTTGGAGGATTTTCTTTGGTGAATAACAATGATGTTGCACCATTTTTTCATGTTTTCAACTGGAAAGTCAAATAAATATAAATAAATGAATATCTGATGCCGGGCCAACTTTGCGGATGCTCGCCCAACATTAAACCAACATTGGTAAAATATTCTTTTCACAGGGCCACACACACTATATACGTAATATACACATACCATTGTCCACAGCCACATTCTAAAGTACCTGCTTCTGTTCACCAGATACTTGAATTGAGTGGCCACCGTGAGTTTATGGCCCTGCTGTTTAAGTATTTACCTTGAAAAGTCTCCCACTTTCACCTTGTCTGCATACAAAGTTTAGACTCTTACTTGAATAGTGTGCCTATACACAGCCATTTTTGTATCCATCGAGTGGCAGTCTGAAGAGCTTCAATGGTGATATCTTTATTCCGGAAGGTGCTCGAGGTCCGAATTGAATTTGGTTTGCATACCACAATTTGTCTTTTAATTATATAGCGTACTTTACCTCAAATAATGTTTTTGCCCAGCTAATTTGTCAGTGTCAAATACGTTTGGAGTCATTTTTGGGCAATTCAATTTTCGTAGAAGGGGAGGTCAAGACGGCGTTTTTAATTTGTTTTATACCCAGCAAAGACAAGACATCAGCCCGAAGCTGGGCCAATTTTGGGCCTGCGTCGTAGACGGTGGGCCAACATTAGATATGATGATACCAATATAATTTATCATCTAACACTTCTCACTATCATCTACTGTAATATTTGATTGCTTATCTAAACACTGTCGCCAGGATATTTCAATCGAAGCGTGGTCGAAGTTTGGTCTCAAATTAAACAAATATGAGTAATTTTCAGTCACTTGAAGTTGTGGGTCGCGGTAGCGAGACACAACTTCAAGTGGTGAAAAATTTAAATATTTAATTGTTTTAGCCGATCAAATCACTGATGCTGGGAATGAAATGAGTGTTTAACATCAAGATTTTCAAATGTGTGAACTCAAATTAAACAAACATGAGTGATTTTTAATCATTGGAAGTTGTGGGTCGCGTTAGCGAGACACAACTTCAAGTGGGTGAAAATTAAAATTATTGAATTTGACGCTTTACGAGTTAAACGGCTGAGACGTTGAGCCAACATTAAGCAAGCATTGGGTGTATATCTCTGTGTTTGCTACCGCACTTCACTCGGACCCTTCACAACTCGGATAACAGGGATATGAGATCAATATATTGATCAGAATACTTCTCATTGTCAGGTATTAGGCTGTGTACATCAGATTAGTAATGTCAACTTGATATTATCAAATAATATTCTGCCAGTGTGTATTTCTCATATTTTGATGGATTATTTTGACATTTAATTTAAATATGGAGAATCGCCGAAATCGCAGGAGGAAACAGAGTTCTATGCGACATGGATTTTTTCAAAATATGCAATATCGACAGTGTCGTATAATGTGCCCTGTAATGTATATAGCATACTTTACCTCGACCCTTTACTTTCAAAGTCTTCATGGATGTCTCCAGTCACCCTGTAGTGTATTATTTTTAGCTCCCGCCGTCACCGTAGGTGAGCGAAGGGAGCTATGGATTCTACCTCCGTTTTTTTTTTGGCCTCTTCTTTTGCCTATAACTTTGTGAGAAAATAAGCTAGGATAACAATTTTTGGTATGTGGGTTACTTCCAGGTGGCTAATGGACGGGTTAAAATATTTTTAATCTGAATTTAATACGCAAGGTTGCAGAGGAGAAAATGATGATGTGACGGCGTTGGGCCGTTGGGCCGTCCGTAAACAATTCGTTTCCGGAGCATATCTCTGAAAGTACTTGTCCGATTGTCTTCAAATTTTACACACAACACCCCTAGGGGGTCTAGTTGTGCCTTTTGGGGTATTTGAACTTTGACCTACTTCTGGTTCAGAACTATGACCTATTTAGACGTTTTGACGCGCACTTCGTTTCCGGAGCAGATCTCGAAAAGTACTGGGCCGATGACAGTCATATTGCACATACATGTTCTCTAAGGTCCCTAGTTGTGCCTTTTCAGGTTTTTGGACCTTGACCTTGAAGTTGACCCAGCACTTTGACCTAATTTAAAACATCGGTAAATCCGACTGAAAGATTTTGCGGAATATCATGAAAACCGCTCAAGATAGCTACACCATTACTATAAAACAAATTGTGAGGTTTCAGGAGAAGATGCATCTTGAAAAATTTCAAGTTGATAAAATTAAAAATGGTCGTCTATCGGCCATTATTCACCTCGACAGGCCTGATATTGCGGAATATCATGAAAACCGCTCAAGATAGCTACACCAATAATATCAAATAAATTGTAAGGTTTCAGGAGAGGATGCATCCTGAAAAATTTGAAGTTGATAAAATTCAAAATGGCCGCCTATCAGCCATTATTCACCTCGACAGGCCTGATATTGTGGAATATCATGAAAACCGCTCAAGATATCTACACCATTACTATAAAACAAATTGTAAGGCTTCAGGAGAGGATGTATTTTGAAAAAATTCATTTTGTCAAAGTTCAAAATGGCCGCCAATCAGCCATTATTCACTTTAACATGGCCGTTATTTGGTAAACCGTGCTAGATGGCTAGACCATTACTATAAAACAAAATGTGTGATTTCAGGAGAGGATGCATCTTGAAAAAATTTGACTCGATAAAATTCAAAATGGCCGCTTATCGGCCATTATTCACTTTCACATGGCCGTTATTTGGTCAACCGTGCTAGATGGCTAGACCATTACTGTAAAACAAAATGTGAGATTTCACATGAGGATGCATCTTGAAAAAAATTGACTTGATCAAATTTAAAATGGCCGCCTTTTCGGCCATTATTCATTTTCACATGGCTGATATTTGGTAAACCGTGCTAGATGGCTAGACCATTACGTGATTACTATAAAACAAAGTGTGAGTTTTCGGGGGAGGATGCACCGACAATCAGCATTATTTACCTCGATAGGCCTGATATCAGGTAAACCGTGCTAGATAGCTAGACCATTACTATAAAGCAAAATGTGACGTTTCGAGAGAGGATGCCTTTTAAAAACTTTCGACTCAATCGAATTCAAAATGGCCGCCTATCGGCCACTATTTACTTTCACATTGCTGATATTTGGTAAACCGTGTTAGATAGCTGGACCATTACTATAAAACAAAATGTGAGATTACAAGAAAGAATGCATCTTGAAAAAAATTGACTCGATCAAATTCAAAATGGCCGCCTATCGGCCATTATTCACTTTCACATAGCCGGTTTTTAGTAACCGTACTAGATGGCTAGACCATTACTATAAAACAAAATGTGAGATTTCAGGAGAAGATGCATCTTGAAAAATTTTGACTTGATCAAATTCAAAATGGCCTCCTATCGGCCATTATTCACTTTCACATGGGCGATATTTGGTAAACCGTGCTAGATGGCTAGACCATTACTATAGAATGAAATGTGAGATTTCAGCTGAGGATGCATCTTGGAAAATTTTGACTTGATCAAATTCAAAATGGCCGCCTTTAGGCCATTATTCACTTTCACATGGCCGATATTTGGTAAGCCATGCTAGATAGCTAGACGATTACTATATGAAATGTGAGATTTCAGCTGAGGATGCATCTTGAAAAATTCTGACTCGATCAAATTCAAAATGGCCCCCTATCGCGCCATTATTTACTTTCACATGCCCAATATTTTGCAAACTGTGTTAGATGTTAGTCCATTACTATAAAACAAAATTTGAGGTTTCGGGGAAGATGCACCCTAAGTTTTTAACTAATTTATATCGAATTCAAAATGACCGTAAATCAGCTATTAGTTAACTCGATTGGCCTGATATCGGGTAAACCATACCAGATAGGTAGACCATTACTGGGATACTGATTAGGATCATTAATTTCAATGGAGGTTTGCAATCTCTGACAGACTGTCTAGTTCTTATCTTACTCTTAGACTGGGCTTCTTAGACCTAGTTGTCTTGCGTCTTGATTTTTGACCTAGACTAGGACTACATTAATAACCCTTTACAAAATTGCTGAAATCAAATTCTAATTCGGAGCGGGAGCTCCTGGACTTATGTAGTCTTGTTTTTTATGAATTTAAATTGTGGTGAAAGTGACATGCTCAGGTCTAAAATCAGCAAAAAATCGGTGATTTTATTTTGGCTTCTTAAAATGACCAGATGATGTAAACATGTCCATAGACGAGAACTGCAAAAGTTTTTTAATTTTTGTGCTGCGCATTCACCAGTTAGGCTGGATATAGAGACGGAATTCCTGATTTCTAATTATTGACAACTATGTCAAAAATAAGAAATACGGGAATTTCGTCTCTATATCTAGCCTAAATGGTAAGTGCGCCGCAGCACAAAAATTAAAAAACTTGTGCAGTTCTAGTCTATGGACATGTTTACATCATATGGTCATATTAAGAAGCCAAAATAAAATCACCGATTTTTTATGATTTTAGACCTGGGCTAGTCCCTTGAAAACAAGCATTCTTCCTTCAGAACACAGATAACCCTTATATGATATCAATAGATTTATCAGAGCACTTCTCACTATCAGCCGTTGTAATATTTGATTGCTTATCTAAACCTGTCGCCAGGATTTGTCATTGGTAGCGTGGTTGACTCGAGGAACCCGCGCGACCCGGCTCGAATCCATCTGTGGCCGCTATTCTTTCTTTGGCCGGCATTCATACAATGCATTCAAATTAATGAATACACCGCATAAAAATCGATATATTGTATAAAAACAAATAAATCACCTATATGACAAATCAAAATGCTCAATTAAAATAAAATAAAAGTAGGCCTATATATGTATACTATCATGCGTAATAGGCCTATATATAGGCTTTATGCTGATGGAATATAACGTTAAAATGTTTGCTCAAAATATGTTCTATCATATGTTGAAAAGACAACTTCCTTGTGTGATAGAATGAGTAGGTATTATTCGCAACCGAGATAACGAGTGATATGACAACGATATATTTATGAGAACACTTCATATTATCAGTCATTCATCATACATTGTTCACCCTTTAATTAACCCTTTAAGCCCGCACGATGCATTAAAGCATCATTTTACATACCTGAAAACACAATTGATTTCCCTACAACTAGGGGTTTTAGGAGGAAAATTACCATGAAACTGGTTTACCAATACATGGCAATTTTTTCTACTTTTTCACCCACATCAAATCATCTTCATCCACTGCAAGTCGAGAATTGCGGCAGAAATTCGCGGCTTGTAGTGGATGAAGATGACTATGGTTAATACAGGCTTGAAAGGGTTAATTCTTATGGTGCTGTGATCGATTTTAGATGTTAGAATCTGATGTCCAAAGTCGATCCCCGCACTGTAAGAGTTAGCATATTTATAATGCCCGTATACCCTCGACATAGGTATTGAAATGAAGCAGAAATAGCTAACTGAAACATGTATGATTTTAAATTGAAAATAACCCTTTGGTCTCGCTCCAAGGGCTTAACATGAATGATAACACTTCATATTATCAGCCACTTATCATACATTCTCAACTGTTCGAGGCTAATCATGCTATGCCTCCCTCAGCTTGATTGAAAGTGTAACGTACAAACATAATTATAAAAAAACACACACTTTGTTTTGTCAAATGTAAAATATTTTAACTTACTTAGAGGTGTAGTGAATATATAAAAAAAATTGTGTTTCAAATATTTAAGCCGTTGTGTTTTGGAATTGCATTTGTTTCTATGTTTATTCATTTCAAGCTGGAATTGCGTAATAGTGCATGTCCGGTGATAGCGAAATCTGATCGTCTTAAAGAGGGGCTCCTTTTCATGTCTTATAGTATTAATTTTCAATGCTGTTGTATGTGTCTTGACAAAACGAAATTATTCTAAACATCGCATTGTTATGAATGAACAAATGACCAATAAATATATTATCTAAGTTAATATTTGGGGAGACAATAAATCTGTTTAGCCACAATAGGAATGACGCCAATCTGTATTGTGTTTGTGACCATCGTGAGTAATATCATACACTATTATTCAAGGACGGATCCAGAACTTTGAAGGGGGTAAATCAATGTATGTGTAAATCAATGAATTCTAGTCTTCTAATCTGATATATGCTGACTTGACACTGGCCTAAAACATCCCATGCATGACAAATCCTAGAATTTGAAAAAAAGACATTTTCGTGGAAAAATCTTGGAATTTTGTTCAAGTTATCCCCATTTTTTTTAATATCAGAATAAATTTTGCAGAATTTATTCTTTGTCACTTGTGTTTGTTTCCTAGCCTGATATTTGACTACTGGTGGTTGCATGTACCCAAATCTGTTGACGTAGGAACAATTTGGGCGGATAATAACAATTTAGGCAAATTCCACATGCTACCAAAACGAAATTGAGCACTTTTATTTCCTGGAAAAATAACCAGGTATCAATGAAAAATCATGGAAAATCATGGAATTCTGTTTTCAGTTTTCAGTGGGAACCCTGTTGACACTCTAAATTTACTGATCAATTTTGGAAGGGGGGGGGGCAGGATCCCCCTCTGGCTCCGCCACTAGTATTGATCCTGACACAGACACGAGTCAAGGTCCAGATCCTGACGACAAACGCTGGTCACGCATGGCCAACGCCTGATACAGGATCTCAGCAAACACAGGCATTGAACCGATAATGTTGTAACCCTTGGGGCGCTGAAATATTTCATACAAATCATGGAGAACAAAGCCTCCTACGCGTCATGGAAAACATGGAAAATTGCAATTTTATTTTCCAGGCCTTGAAAACTCATGGAATTTGAGAAAAATGTCAAAACTCATAGAAAACTCATGGAAAAAATATTTGTCAATAATGTTATTTCAAGTAATAAATAGTGTAAGGATCGGTCGGCTATGAGGGGTGATGAGGAGGCCAAAAATTGACTGTTTTCTCACATGATTCACTAGATGCATTCTTTAACAATTTTATGCCTGGTATATGCCTGAATTTTGTCATAGAAAAAATTTTGTCATGGGAAACTCATGGAAAAATTCACACAGTGGAGTAGGAACCCTGAAAGGCTTTTACCATTTGTAATCATCATAAATGTCTTAGTTAGCTCTTTCCGTTTCGTTTAAATACCCTTGTCATAGGTCTACGACCAGTATAAATATTGCAATTCTTTCAGTACGGGGATCGACTTCAGACGTCAGAATCTGACGTCTATAGACGTCAGATTCTGACGTATAAAGTCGGTCCCCGCACTGAAAGGTTTAAACATCCCTATTTAACTGTCATACTGTTTATCCCCCTGACCAATCTTCCATTGGAAACAGGAGCTGTAGATTTGTGAACTGAGGTGTAGATTTGCTGATCCGAATTCCCTTTTTTAATAGTTCGAGTTTGACGTAATCGTCTGGATTAGCGTCAGAGATGGACAGCATAGCTAAAGCTGTGTTTTTGTATGCTGGTAGACCAACAATTTCATTAAAAATGTGAGGGTAACCCTATTCAAATGATATATTCGCCTCTTAAGACTCCCTTCTAAATCCTCACGTTCCGGCATTATTCCAATGAGATGTAAGTCTGTCTTAAGAAAATACGAATCATTGATCAAATAATGACGCATTAATTCATCTGTATCTGTATATGTTACACAGCAAAAACCCCATTCGGGTATCACGCTGTGGTGGAGAGGTGTGCAGGCTAGTAGCGACATTTAGTCGCGCCTAGACCTAGGGCCTGGCTGATCCGTTATGGAATTTAAATTTCTCTTGAAAGAGTCTAATTTAGTTTCCTCTCTGATGTTGCATGGGAGTGAATTCCAGTCTCTGATAGTTCGTGGAAAAAATTTTGTCTTTGTTCTAATTTGGCCGAGATATGTTTCAAATTTGATTTGCCTCCTCGGGTCCTTGGGTCTGCAGGAGTAAGGTATTGGTTGGCATCAATACCAACCAGGTTATTTTTTATTTAGAAGAGTAGGGTTAGTCTGGCTCTCCTTCTCCTCTCTTCATTGCGTAATGGATCGTCCGCGCACCAGATTTTTTGGCCATGATTACATGATTACATGATTACTCATACATTTTTGGCAATGATTACATACTCTGTATCGTCTGTTATCTGAATCTGAAAGTCACGTGGCAGGAGCACTTGTCATTGTTTTAACAGACTGATATCTTACCTGCTTATGACTGTCACTGAGTGGTATCCTGTCGATCCTGGGGGTAATATCTGCTCACGGAACTGCTACTCCATAGTGTTTATTATATCACTGAATTGATACTCCAACGTGTTCATTATATCCTAGAATTGCTACTCCAGCGTGTTCATTATATTGTCATTTAGTTATTTCACTGCTTGTGTGATCAGCGGGTATTCCTCACTCCCTCACAGTAGGCCTACCACGTACACTGAGAGTGACGGACACATGGGGATTATGACGTCGATGTGGCCTGTCGTGTGTTTACTTCGTCGTCCTGGGTAGCTCTGTGTATACTTGCCCTTCATATCAGCTCCCAATGAAAGTCACACGTATTGTTCACCACGTGAGACGCTCATACGGGGACGGATTAAGGTTTGTCACAGACGCTGGCAGAGAGGTTTAACACAACCACACACTCGCTGGCAGATCAATGTTGAGCCAGCGTCTACAACATTAGGAAATCATCATAAATGTCTTAGTTATCTCTTCATATTCTTTCAGTGAGGGGATCGACCTTAGACGTCAGAATCTGACGTCTGTAGACGTCAGATTCTGACGTCTAAAGTTCAGTGCGGGGATCGACCTTAGACGTCAGAATCTGACGTCTGTAGACGTCAGATTCTGACGTCTAAAGTTCAGTGCGGGGATCGACCTTAGACGTCAGAATCTGACGTCTGTAGACGTCAGATTCTGACGTCTAAAGTCGATCCCCGCACTGTAAGAGTGAAAAAAATTCTAATGGCCGTAGACCCATGACACAGGTATTCAAATGAATCGGACAGAGCACAGAATTAGAACAGTGGAATGCTAACATCGCTTTCGCACAAGTGAACTTGAGTCCATTGGCCGATCACAAACGCGGTAATTGGTTATTTCCGGTTTAAAGTTGCCATCAGTCATGACAGTAAACAAGTCCTACGGTATATGGTTATTTTTTAATAACTTGTCACTATATTTAGATTATCGAGACAACTGGCAGTCATTATACATGTAATATGATATGATCGTGCTAAATATACAAAATTAACACGCTGTCAGCCGAGGTTTACTTTGAATTTTAGCACCAAGCGACGGCGTGTGCCGTGAAATCTGCCTGGCCATGCCCCTGGCTTTTAGCCTGTTGTCGTGTTGAGCGGCTGGGCAGCCACTGTGAGTGTGACCTGGTGACTGCCGCTTCTCACTCGCTCACTTTTCTCACTGTCTCTGACAGTCACTGCATGTAGGCCCTACTCAGGCTACTGTCACTGTCAGCCACTTCTGTAGGCGCCCACACTTTATACGCCAGCATTCTGAGCATGTCTCAATGTCAATGATTGTGACTTGTCAGTGTCTCTCGGTCAGTCAGTCTTTCAATCTTCTCCTAGTAGGCCTACAGACGTCTTAAGTAGACATTTCCGAGAAGTTGTACAAGCCTAAGCCCTAATCACTAACTGTGAATACTATTTAAGGGTATTGCAAAGATAAAAAAAATCCAAACATCCAAAACAAATTTGGAAGTGGGTGGGTGGGCCCAGGGCCATTTTAGATAGAAAATTGGAAAACCAAAAAAAATTAAAATCTTTGATTATTGGTTTAAAAAAAAAAATGGATGGGGGGTGGGGTGAGCTCTATCCAAATTTTAGGATGTCTGGAATTTTTTTAAGTTTGCAAGGCCCCTAAGGTCTAGATCTAAATATCATTAAAAAGCTGACAGGTCCATGACCATGTGGGGGGCCTACCACTGCAGTGTCACCGGACAAATGCTGGATCAATGTTGGGTTAGGGTCATCATGGTCATAGTCTCCTTGAAATGCAAACCTTGTCAGGTTCATTCAATTTTAACTTTTATTGTTTTCACTTTAAATTTATTTATAGACTATCAATAACAGGGCAAGCTTAGATTGTTTGACAACCATGACTAAAACTAAGTGGTGGGCTATAGTCCCATGGTGATGCCGAGCGAAGAAAAAATAATAATTTATTGTATGGAATATTTCAGTAGTTAAGCCTGAACCTATTTGACATTTTTTGTAGCAAATATATTGAGTTAATTTATTGGTTTTATAAAGGGATGTAATAATGTCAATTTACTAGGCCTAAAATACATGTCAAATAAACTGATTCCACATAATTTTACACAATTTTCAGGCTTTTGGCTGATAAGAAACATATTTTCACAAAAGTGGTCACTGTAGGCCTATCATAACATGGGGCACAATATAACTCATTTGAAATTTAAATGAACAACCTTATTCAGACTACTGCTATTTTAGGCCTATAAGGTGAAAAAGAAATGCTCACAATTTATAAGTGCAGTGGTAAAAATTGGCAGTGGACCACTTCAGTTGAAGACACTGTATACAGGTATACAAGCTTATTACATTATGATATATATAAAAACAACAACAACATTGTGAAAGTGATCCAGAAAAGGATCAAACAGCCTACCGGTATATATTTCACTGCCAAAGCAAACCAAATCGAAGGCGAAAATACGCCTTCACGTTTGAAATGATAAAAAAGTGTTTTTCATAATTTACGTGCTCGCGCTGGAATGTTTCAGGCATTATATAAACTGTATTTTTTCCGACCACATATGTGTCCTAAATTTGAAAAACAAAATGTGAGTACCAAGGCAAGTGATAGAAATACAGGTAAATTATGCACATTTTAATCATAATTATCATAAAAAAATACACGAAACAAAATCAATATAATAACAAAACTTTTATTATGTTCATTGACAGAGAGACTCAATATGATACTAAATGTCAGTGTGATAAAAATAAAAAGTATAATAAAAAAAATATAAACTGTATATGAATATATATACCATTTATACATTAGCCAAAAACAGCTTTTATGTAGATCTAGGCCTATAATAAAATAAATCATAAAATGTGGGACATGAATATTCTATGAAATATTTTTAAAACATTATGAGAGCTTAAAATCTATGTCACTACATGTACCACTATATTTGTATATCTGGACAATTTATTTAGTTAATATGCTCTTTGTTATACCCATTTTTCAAAATTTACTTGATACTAATCTTGACAATTAACTATTAAAACATAGCAGATAATCACAGGGTTTTTTAAATTCTGAAGCTAGTTATTTTATTAAACTAAAGGTTTTACCAAAATTTGTGAAACACATATAAACACAAAATCTTAGAAAACCAACCAAGGAATAAACTGCCATATTAAAATGGAACCGCGAAGCTTTCCAAAATGGTTGAAATGATATATATTTCAATTTTGCCTAGACATAATATATTCTAATATCAAGTACCAGTAGTTTTTAACCTCTCATATTAAACCTGATAATATACATTATGTTTTTTGCAGTGACAATTTGAGTCTAGCCATGAAGGCCTATATAATTTTCTTAATTAATATACAGACAGACAGACAGATATTTTATTGACAGAAATAAAAGTCATTACAGACTTATTTGTCATAGTAATAAGAGAGATATATGTACATGTATATATACAAGACACTGCTAAAATATCTCTAACCATTCAGACATTTATTACATTTTATTTTTTAACCAATGTACAAAGACACTGATCAGACAGGTGGTTGTGGCTTTCACATTAATTTGTTCTACTGAATATCAATGTTTGTATTTTAAAATGATGTAAAGAGCAGACTGTAATATCAGCAGCACAGGGTAGTGGAAAATGACCAGTCAAACTTCCAGAGCAGGTGGTGTAATACTGTTGTAACTGAGTAGTTCCTGAAACAAAAAAAACACATTATTAGTGGGAAATTTCAGACATCCAACAAGCTTACTGTTGTCACAAAATATGTGGATAGTTCAAAATACAGATACAGTATAGTCAACAATCTGTCTGGGTCCAGATGTCAGATATTTTTTTTTTTTTTTTTTATTTCATATGTCAGATATGATTTTGACATCTGCTTAGGAAATAAATCAAATAGGATCTAGATTATATTTACATCTAGCATCAGCATCACCAGAACTATGAGGAATTAAAAGTAGGCCTATTCTTGGGGTATTCACAGCTATAATTATATATTTCTATTTCAAAATAGGCCTAAATCATAATACACCATAGTCTATACTATAAACCCCACTAATTTGGGCATCCGAAATATTTGTGCGAAATTTGTCTCTGGATATTTTACTTTTAGCATAGGGCCTATATATATCCGGTGGTCCTACACTACGGGGGTAGGGGTCCCTTTAAGCCCTCACGATGCATTAAAGCATCATTTCACATTCCTGAAAACAGACCTAATTCTCCTACGACTAGGGGTTTTAGAATGGAAATTTCCATGAAACTAGTTTACTAATACACAGCAATTTTCTTAAATTTCCCACCCACTTCAAGTCATCTACATCCACTACAAGTCGAGAATTGCGACAGCAATTCGCGGCTTGTAGTGGATGAAGATGACAATGGTAAATTCAGGGCTGGAAGGGTAAAATACATATTTTGAGATTGAATTTTCATGAAATAAATAATTGTGTGAAGGACATGCGCTAAATAAATATTTGATGGCTCTCAAAAAGAATTTGCCGGATCGCTTCGCTCCACATCATTAAAATTTATCACGCTTAAATTTGTAAAGCCTTCTTTACCCCTGCATCAATACTAATCGGTTAAAGCCTAGTTTGAGATCCAACTTTGTAGACAAAAAAATAAATGATAAATTAAGTGAAATAAATATCAGTCAGTCAATTCTCAAGCAATTGTCACACAATTTTGTAATCATTATTAGTCTATCTAGTCTTTTGGCAACAACCCTGAAAATTTAGCAAAATTCCATTCAGCATTAAAAAAATTAGACCATTTGACATGACATTTTTGTAACGCAATTCTGAGAATAAACCAGAATGAAGTTCTAAAAAGGGTTTATACATGTTATAGAGGAGCATCATAACTAGACATTTACATGTCAAATGGGCTAACTTTTGAACTAGACAGCAGTGGAAGAAAACAGATACTTGACACAATGTAGTTTTCTGATTCTGACTTGTTTATTTGAATATACTATAGGGGGCCTTTAATAATAAATAAATAATAATAAATCCTGCTCTCTGAATGCATCCCAAGACCAGGTATGAAAAAAATCACAGCGTTGCCGGGATGCCCGCAGAAGGCATGTGAATTCAGGCGCGCATCCAGGGTTTAAAGGAAGGGGGATTTTCGCGGCATCTGGGGGCCCTCTCACATTTTTTTTTAATTTGCATCTAAATAAATAAAAAAATCTAAAAATTTTAAGATCAATGCCAAATGACTAGAAAATAGGGTTTACAAAAATTCATGAAAATTGCTTGAGAATTGACTGACTGCAGTCCGAAAAGCTAACTTTCATTTTGGACTAGGCCTATGGCTATGCCCTATCCTTCACAGGCTCCACTGTCACCGTCGGACAGACTTCTAGACTACACAGTTACAAACACAGTGCAGTAGCTGTCAAAGCTGTGAAGCTGTCAACTCACAATATCGCGGCGCTGGCTCTGCGCTACGTCAGCCGGTGAGTTTGATATTCAACTACAGTGCAGGGGCGGATCCAGGATTTTAATAGGCATAGGTAGGAGGCTAGGTTATGTAGGTAAGACCCCCGGTCCCAGCGAGGCGGACACGGTTTGAGTTAAGGCTGTGCCTGTAGCCGTGACCGGCCTACTGACATGACTGACTGACCGTCGACGGCGTCGTGGGCGGCGATGTACGGGAGTGTGTACAAACATGGCTAATTCGAGGCAATATTGCTAATATTGGAGACATAATTAATTAAAATTATAATATGGTAAATAAAATAATATTATACATCAAATTACATACCTCAAATATATCAGAAAGATGAATTTCAGGGCTAAAACATGCAGCATCCATGATGAAAATACAACGTATTGTCAGTGTAAGCAGTGAAACCGGAAGTAGCCAACAACCCAACTGGCGCTGTCTGCTTGGACGGGAGATCGATGTACAGAAATCCCACGGAAACGGTCAAAGCTAGCATTCCATTGATATAATTCTTTGGACAGAGCTAAGACATTTATGATGAATTTCAAATTGAAAAAAAACATTGGTCCCCAAGGTTTTTAGATTTTTTTTAGCGCTTCAACCCTTCAACCGCCAAATTATTCAATTTGAATTTTCATTCACTTGAAGTTGTGTTTCGCTGACGCGATCCACAACTTCAAGTGACTGTAAATTATTCCGATTCGACAAAATGGGGGTCAACTCTTTTTCAAATCTTGCTGATTTAATGTCACATTTTATATCTGAAATGTTTAAAATGTGGTACTTATGTGGTAATAAAAACATGAAAAACGAATATATTCGGGACCGGCGGTCAAAGGGTTAAGGGTTAATCCGACAAAGATGCTCAACACGTACACGCTGCTGGATCAATGGTGGACTGGAACAAGATTAACCCTTTCAGTGCGAGGATTGACTTTAGACGTCAGAATCTGACGTCTAAAGTCAATCCCGCGCTGAATGAGTAAAATTATATTAATTTATAATGGCCGTAGACTCTGACATTTATAGACGTCAGATTAATAGACGTCAGACTCTGACATTTACAGACGTCAGATTCTGACGTCTAAAGTCGATCCCCCAGATTCTGACGTCTAAAGTCGATCCCCGCGCTGTAACAGTAGAGCATATATATAATCATGATAATGGCCGTAGACCCATAACATGAGTATACAAATGAAGCGGAAATAGCTGACTAAGACATTAAAATTTTATGATGATTTCAAATTGATAAAACTCTTTGGTCTCCATGGTTCATACAAAAATCTTTCAGCGTTGTAAGGCGGAGAGTTTTTCTCAACACAAACACAGACTTTCATCTGCTGTTGGGTCAACTACGCAAACGTTTGGTCAACGTTAAGGGACTAGCTCAGGCTAATATCATAAAAAAAATCGGTGATTTTATTTAGGCTTATTAATATGACCATATGATGTAAACATGTCCATAGACTAGAACTGCAAAAGTTTTTGTTTTTTTTCGCTAGATATAAAGACGAAATTCCCCTTTTTTCTTACTTTACAACCATGTACGCCTACCGCAAAAATAAATAAATTAATAAAAAAAATAGGCTGAAAATCACGGGGCGACCCAAATCATCGCGTGATGAGTCTGATGCCATAAAACACAGAATGTCTACTGTAGTCGACATCAGTACTCTAGGGGTTACATTATATACTGTAAATCTGGTAATTTTCGCGTGTGCGATTTTGAGACTTCACACGAAGTCTAGAATTCGCAGTTATCAATTTCGATGATAGGTAGTGTTATTATAATAAAAAGTTCGTGAGATTCTTAAATTGACAAATTCGCCTCCCCGCGGAATTCGCGAAAATTAAAACCTCGCGAATATTACCAGATCTTCAGTATTATGACACTGCAAGGATTATAATTCCGTACTGTATGCTAGTAGTAGACGACCGGGAGGGGACAGACGTCTTGAGCTCTCAATAATAAGACATGTCATAACAGCTCCAGATAACGCACTGATAGGTTGTATTGAGCGCGGGGGGGGGGGGGGGGGAGGAGGGGTGCTGATAATAATCTCTCATAGTCATGTATGTAGTGTGTGGATTAGGGGACGACCATTCAATCTCCAGGGGGAGATAAATATTTTGAGACTGAATTTTCATGAAATAAATAATTTAAAAAAGGACATGCTTTAAATAAATAAAAGTGCTTCACACGTCTGCATATTGAACCGCCGTATTAATACTAAGCCTAGTTTGGGATCCTGAAATAATTCTAAGAAGGTTCAGACAGAGTGTGAAATAAATAAAATATATTGCAGACAGGAGGTGAAGTAAATAATTTCTCCAGTTCGAAATCCCCACCTCCTTAGTAATTAAATGGTGCCCCCCTTACCAGATTGACCAGGGTTATTGTGTGGATTGAGTAAATGAAATGAATCGGGCTTTAGGCCACCTTTGTGCACATACAGGCTAAATTGGGCCAGGAGAACCTCCTGAGATGACACTGCCCTCCAGACACAGGATTCGAAATTCAAACCCTAGCGGTATGAGGCCGAGCACACTACCTCTCGGTCACAGAGGCTCCCCACAATACCGAGTTTTACGAGTGGATGGGGAAGAAACATTTTTTGTTTCTTTCAAACGCCAAGACTGGGAAACGAACCCCGAACTCTGGCGTTAAAGGCAGCGGTGCTAACCACTACCCCAGAGCATGGATCGATAATATCCCGATGTCATTGGAAGACATTGAACCAATGTTGATTTATTGCTGGACCGTCGTCTTCGATGCTTGCCCACGTTTATCACGTTGGGTCTTGTATTGCGTTTTCTTGGCGGCGGGGGGGGGGGGGCATGATGATAATAATCTGTCACGGTCATGTATCAAGCGTATGGATCAGGTCTATACTGTGGATTCAGTGACGTGTATAGATTATGGCTGCCCTGCAAACTAGAAACATTGAAACAATAGTGGTTTGATGTTGGACCAGCGTCGTGGACACGTGGCGTGTCCACGGTTTTTAGGGCTTAGAGTGTCTACATTGAGTGGAGACCATAAACAGCTCGCGTGTCCGCCGCTTTGTTTACCTGACAAATACCCACTAACACTGAGCTGTGTCCGTAGTCATTGATCCAGGGGAGGTGGTAGCAAACACGGCACATTGAACCAATGCTGGTTTAATGTTGGGCCAGCGTCGCAGACGGTGGCCCAACATTATAACAGCACTGGTTTAATTTGTGTGTGACCTCCGTCACCAGGACGCATCGAAGGGGTCCAGAAGCTCTGAGGCGGCGACAAGGGTGGGGGGATATGCGGCGACAGGGGGGGGGGGGTGGGGGGGTGGGGGAGTAGTCAGCAGTGGTGTATACACGTCAACGGTCATGCTAATGCAACTTGTAATACTAAATTGTAATATGATACATGTATATTTCTATTATATAAATGTTTTTTTTTATATAAACATGATAAATAATTATTTTTGACTTCAGTCCTTGCTTGTAATGATTGATTGATTGATTGATTGATTGATTGATTGATTGATTGATTGATTGATTGATTGATTGATTGATTGATTGATTGATTGATTGATTGATTGATTGATTTTTTTAATTTTTTTTAATTATTTTTTTTATTATTATTATTATTTTGATTAGGCTAGCAATTTCAGTGATTGAGTGATTCATGTATTGATAAATCCATTTATCAATTTATTTTTTGGTAGTTGTTTTCTCCCACCTATTTTTACGAGTATGGTGTTTTTGTGTTCCAGGTTTTCTTCATGCTGCTCATAATGCTGACCGGAAATTACAATTTCTTCAACATCCTGACATGCGCACTGTGTGTGGCCGTCATGGATGACCGTGTATTGAACTGTCTGATTGGCAGACGAAAAACAGGTGGGTAGCACGAATTTAAACACAGTATGTGTTTATTTTTAAATTAGCTGTCGTGTATGCCTATAATAAGGACAAATATAGTTATTTGAGGGTTGATCAATTAATTATTTGATTGAATAATTGATTTATTAATTAATTAATTAATTCGTTAGTTCGTTCGTTATTGCGTTTGTTTGTTATTTCGTTTGTTTGTTATTTCGTTCGTTCGTAATTAATTAATTTGCTCGTTCGTTCGCTCGTTCGTTCGTGTGTTTGTTAGTTCATTTGTTCGTTCGTTGGTTTCTTTGCTTGTTAGTTCATTTGTTCGTTTGTTAGTGAACTCGGAATTGAGCACGGATGTTAATACATATCTTGCTAGGCTTGTAGATATACGTTTTAAGCACGTTTCTATACTAAGTATAGTTTGTGGTACATTTTTTTCAAGAATAGAATTGTTTTTCATTTAGAAGATATATGATAACTACTAAACCCTTTAGCCGCCAAATTATTCCACTTGAATTTTCACCCACTTGAAGTTGTGTCTCGCTGACGCGATCCGCAACTTCAAGTGAGTGAAAATTATTCAGATTTGACAAAATGGAGGTCAACTCTTTTCAAATCTTGCTGGTTGATGTCACATTTTATTTTTAACATTTAAAATGTGGTATTTAATGTGCTAATAAACAACGAAAACCCGAATATATGCGCCACCGGCGGTTAAGGGGTTAAGCGAAAGTTAAGTTGCATTTTAATGCGCTATCTAGGGCACTATCAATAAATTAGTACTTGATTTTTTTTTTCAGATAAGACTTCAGGTGACTGTGGCAGCCTACCAGAAAAGTTCAGCAGACCTCTCAGATGGGCCCTGAACCTCGTGGTGTATGGAGGGATTGCATACTGGACGATACGACTGTTTGATCTCAACATACAGAGAAAACCACTCAGTATACAGTCAAAAACTAGTAAGTAGCCAGTCACCGAAAACCACTCAGTATACAGTCAAAAACTAGTAAGTAACCAGTCACCGAAAACCACTCAGTATACGGTCAAAAACTAGTAAGTAACCAGTCACCGAAAACCACTCAGTATACAGTCAAAAACTAGTAAGTAACCAGTCAGAGAAAACCACTCAGTATACAGTCAAAAAATAGTAAATGACCAGTCAGAGAAAACCCCTCAGTATACAGTCAAACACTAGTAAGTAACAGGTCAGTGAAAACCACTCAGTATACAGTAAAAAACTAGTAAGTAACCAATAATAGAATACCACTCATTAATCAGTCAAAAACTAGTAAGTGACCGGTCAGAGAAAACCACTCAGTATATAGTTAAAAACTAGTAAGTAACCAGTCAGAGGAAACCACTCAGTATACAGTCAAAAACTAGTAAGTAGCCAGTCAGAAAAAACACTCAGTATACAGTCAAAAACTAGTAAGTAACTGGTAATACTTTGAACCAATGTCGGTTTAATGTTGTTCCAACGTTGTAGACGTTGGCCTACATCAAAGCAGCGTAAATCACCCGCGTGTTTTACTAGAAGACCAAACAACCATAATATAGGGCTTGCACAATTTTATGACACGGTCTGTTTCAACAGATCTTGGGAGTGGACTATTTTTTCCAAAATTTGCTCGGTCGTTGTTTAATTTTTTTTTCCTCGGATCAATTTTTCATCTTCCCCCAACATCTCTGATATTTTGGTTAGACTATTTGGCAAGTATTACAATTTTAAAATGACAGCTCTCATTTCACCATTACCATATACAAGATTTATAGTACATGCCAAATGGAATAACTTACAAAATATCTAACAGCATTTATAGCGATGTTGGGGGAAGATGAAAACGTGATTCAAGATTAATTTCACACCAAAATTTTAAATAACGACTGAGAGAATTGAAAAAAGGCTACTCCCAGGATTTGGTGAAACAAACTCTGTTTCATTTCAAGGACAGTATTTTCAATGTGTTAGCCCTTAGACCTTTTAGTCCTCACGATGCATTAAAGCATCATTTTACATCCCACAAAACAGACTTAATTTTCCAACAACAAAGGGTGAATGAATATTCCCATTAAAATTGTTTACCAATACATGGCAATTCTCTTCAATTTCTCACCCACTTCAAATCATCTTCATCCACTACAAGTCGAAAATTGCGACAGCTATTCGCGGCTTGTAGTGGATGCAGATGACAATGTTAAATTCAGGCTTGAAAAGGCTAAACCGCGAAGTTAAATAATTCGTGTCTCGCTAAAGCGACACGCAACTTCAACTGCTTGAAAGTACTGGTATTTGTTCAGTTTTAGACTAAACATTTGCAAATCATGATGTTTTAACATTTCATTCCCAATAACAGTACTTTGACCTGCTGATAAAACTCAATCAATCAATCAATCAATCAATCAATCAATCAATCAATCAATCAATCAATCAATCAATCAATCAATCAATCAATCAATCAATCAATCAATCAATCAATCAAACAAACAAACAAACAAACAAACAAACAAACAAACAAACAAACAAACAAACAAACAAACAAACAAACAAACAAACAAACAAACAAACAAACAAACAAACAAACAAACAAACAAACAAACAAACAAACAAACAAACAAACAAACAATCAATCAATCAATCAATCAATCAATCAATCAATCAATCAATCAATCGTCCTCATTGAGCATCCATATGATTGATGTGTTTCAGGTTTTAGCAGTAATGATTTCCAGAAGTTCCTCCAAGTGGCGATGCCTGTCACTATATGGATGGGAGTTATATCCCTGGCGTGGGAAATATTAACAGCTCTATTTCGGTAAGAATAATGACAATTTATTTATGTAAATGTCAAGTAACCCTGCAAGAGCCAACTTGATTTTAATCACCATAAATTTCTTGGTTAGATTTTTCCGGTTCTTTTGAATACCTGTGTTATGGGTCCGCGGCCATATAACAATATAAATAATTTAATTCTTTTCGCATGGGGACCGTCCTTATACGCCAGAATCTGACGTCTACAGACGTCAGATTCTGACTTATAAAGACGGTCCCCGTGCTGAAATGGTTAAGGGACGTCGGCCAAGCCTTAGGATACCCATTCAGCAGCGATGGTAATTAAGTCCGCCTGTTTTTTTATTGTGTTGTAGACGACATACATCTTATTCAATTTATTATTATGTGTGTGTACATGTGTATTTACTACATACATTGTTTGTATCTGTGTGTACGTATGTCTATCCTATATACATTGTCGTAACACTAGTTATCTTTTTGTACACATTTTTACACTATATATGCTGTATTTACATGTGTGTACAAATGTCGGCTATTTATAAGCTGTATTGATGTATGTGGGCAGATGTCATACTATATGCACTGTATCTATGTTTGTATATACTACATACACTGTATTTATGTGTCTGCGTGTGTATGCATTCAAACTGTCTGCATGTACATGTGTATGTCATGTGTATTTCTGTGTGTACAGGTGTATATACTGTGTATTTCTATGTGTACATGTGTATATACTGTGTATTTCCATGCGTGTACATGTATATACTGTGTATTTCCATGCGTGTACATGTATATACTGTGTATTTCTATGCGTGTACAGGTGTATGTCCTGTGTATTTCTGCATGTACATGTGTATATCCTGTGTATTTCTGTGTGTACAGGTGTATGGTGAAGGAGAGGGGTGTGGGGAACAAGCTGTACAACCTGCTGGGCTGCGTCATCCTCAGCTCGGCCGCCATCTTCATGTTCTCAGTCAGCCTGGTAAGTAATAACATCAATTATTATCACATCCTGGGTTGTAGTGCTCTCATAACACTAATTTAGCCATATGCTAATAACGTAGCAGGGGTATCAAATGAAAATCAGAGGTTTCAAATTACATTTGAAACCTCTGGTCTAAAGGCAGGTATCAAACGGGTGTCACGTGGGCCGCCGAGCTCTGATCAGGCCACTCAGCGCTAGCAGCGCGTACACCTGTAAGCTACACTGCGTGTACACACGCGTGACCTGCAGGTAGACTAAATCTAGCGCTCGATGACTAACAGAGGCTAGGCCCACGACCTGACGACTACGGCAAAGTTCTATTTATCGTCATTTACTGCATCACCTCATATTATATTGTAAGGCTATAGTCGCAGAATCAACATCATAAAGGGGATGGAGTTCAGTAGGGCCATCCAGATGGTTCTATTTATAACCATCCGACTGGTAGGTTTAGTCTACTAATTTCATCTTTTTTGTTAATTATCAGATTATAGGCCTAGGTCTACATGGACATTGTGTGTGATGGTAATAATAGTAATAGCGTGTGTTTTGTCGGCAATTATGTTAATTTGAGAACCTTCTTGTGAGAGTGGATCACTCCCAGAGTGATTTGAAAACCTCGCCTTCGGCTCGGTTTTCAAATCACCCTGGTCGTGATCAACTCTCACAAGTCGGTTCTCAAATGAACATAATTACCTACAAACACACGCTACTGTATAAATATACAACGTTGACCACGTCATCTTAAATATGAGAACGGTTTCAACCCTTAACTCTTAGAGCACTGACGTCGACTACAGTGGACATAATGTGTTTTTTTAGCACCTGTATAACCCCTGATAACGAGCTGTCACAGTAAAATATGTCTTCAATCTTGAAACAATGATATATATTGGAACCTAAATTTCACAAATAACATACGTTTTTAGTCACTTGAAGTTGTGTGTCGCGGTAGCGAGACACAACTTCAAGTGACAGAAAAATTAAGTTGAATAGCTCAGTGATCTAAAGGTTATCCTTTACCGCACTGGATTTTTTTGTATAAACCATGGAGACCAAATGGTTGTTGTTTTTCAATTTGAGTAAATGTCTTAGTTAGCTCTTTCAGCATCAGTTGAATGCGTATGTTATTTGTCTACGGCCATTAAAAATCTTTTACTCTTTCAGTGCGGGGATCGACTTTGGACGGTAGAGTCTGACGGCTAGACACGTCAGATTATGACGACTAAAGTCGATCGCCGCACTAAGAGAGTTAATATTAATATGAGATCCTGGCAACAAACGACAAGAAAACGTTATAGGTCTACAGCCATATTTTAATTCTTCCAGTGGGGGGTCGTATTTATATGGCAGAATCTGACGTCTATGGAAGTAAGATTCAGACGTCTTGTCTAGATTGACGTCTAAAGTCGCCTTTCGCGAGGAAAGGGTTAATATTTGTATAGCATCTATATTGTATACATTTGTCCTTACGCTGAATTCTTCCAGCGCGGGGACCGTCTTTAGACGTCAGAATATGCGGTCTAAATAAGATCCCCGCGCTGAAAGAGTTAATATCTTTGTATAACATCAATATTGTATACATTTGTCCTTCCGCTGAATTCTTCCTGTGAGGGGACCGTCTTTAGACGTCAGAATTTGCCGTCTAAAGACGGTCCCCTCGTCGAAATAGTTAATATCTGTATACATCACTATTGTATACATTCGTCCTCCCCCTGTCCGTCCTGATGTAGCTACCATTGAGTAGGATGTATTACTTTGTATGGCAAAATAAAAGTACATGTTAATACAGCTTTATCGAATGTAAAAATATTATATTCCAGGGAATTACTTGCTGAATTATATCAATATTGTGGTCGTTTTTTTGTCTTATATCGACTGTGCCCGATATCGTCACCTTGGGTATAAAAGGGTGTATCTGCCACTTCACAAAGTGGCAGATACATCCTTTCATTTACAAGGGGACGATATATTGATAATGATAAATATTATTTTGTTGCTTCCCATTGCTGAGCTGATGTAGTTATATCTGTATAACATGACTATTGTACACATTTGTCCTTCCTGTCCGTCCTGATGTAGGTACCATTGAGTAAGATGGACTACGAGGCAGAGAGTCACGTGCCAGAAGCGGCTAAGGCCTGGCACAGTATCACCCGACCGTACCACCTCACCAGCTCATATGGCCTCTTCAGAAGGTATCACACAACAAAACAAAATATACCCATCTGTGTGATATACCCAGTCAAATCACATCTCCCCATATGTGTGCAGATACTTGCTTTTTCGGTGTTCATGTTTTGATTTTTGTGTGATTTGTTATGTGTATGTAATTGCTGAACGACATACATTGAACATCATTTGAAAGGAATTAACGATTTTGCTTTACTAATGAATTTCTTCAACTGAGTATTATTTTGCTGTAGTTTTAACCCTTACAACGCTGAAATATTTTAGTATAAACCATGGAGACCAAAGGGTTTATTCAATTTGAAATCACCATAAATGTCTTAGGTAGCTCTTCCCGCTTCATTTGAATACCCATGTGAAGAGTCTACGACCTTTTAACATTTTTAAATTTTTCGTTGCGGGGATCGATTTTGACGTGTAATGACATCAGATTTTGACGTTTAAAGTCTGTTCCCACACTCAAAACACTCTTCTACTTTTTCGATGGTGACAGTACAAAGGGAAATTATCCGTCGATATTCTGTATTATGAAAAATCATTGTGTAACAGTTCCCAGTCCAGGGATCGAACCTGACACTGAGATGTAGAGACCCGAGTACTACAAATGTGCCAAAGAGTTCACTTAGCGGTCAGGCTGGAAATCATTCCGTCAAACGCACACCCGTCTATACATATTTTCATTCATTCATTCTATTGGTCACCTGGCGTAAATATGAGTTGTATTTGGACATTTTAATACCACCCCAATTTCCTCGTTCACCGAGGACAAACCGTCGCCTCGGAGCTAAAGGATCCTATCTGCCAGATAGGATCCTTTAGCTCCGAGGCGACGAAACATAATACACCGAGTCGAAATTTTAAATAAAATTGCCATCTCTGCTTCTCTAATTGGGGATAAAACTAAGTAGAATCTTTATGTATGGATAGCGAGATATATTGTGTGTAGTATGCGCACGTGTACACCTAAAGTTATAGTGTTTTTTGCATGTTGACTACTTGTTCACATTTTCATTTTACAGACATCACACACTGTGTCCAATGTTTTCTAGACGTCACTGACGTTGAACTAACGTTGACATATAGTTTTTGCGTGCTTGTTTTTGTGCATGTTTTTTTCCACTCACCATAATGATTATTTTGCCTTGACCCGCACGTTTTTGTTTTTGTACACACCAGGTTGATCATACAGCGGTAGAGCAGGGCGCACAGCGTAATCTGTGGCCGGTAATACACAAATGGCATGCATCAGTAAAACACCTAGAAATATCAAACTCATACGGGCTGTTCAGGAGGTATGGAGATCCACGTAACTGTAATTATTTAGAGGCCATCTCATAACTTTTTCAGATTTCAAATCAGCGTATAACATTTATGAGGACAAATTGTAACTGACAGACAATTCAGGAAGGGTTATATATATACCGATTTCTATATATCTTATTCACCCTTTAAGAATATGTGTCCCTTAAATGCTCCACATTATTTCAAGATAGAAAGCGTCGATTTATTAAAATTAAGCCATTCTGACCTTTCGTGTCATATTATACTCGTATATTTGATGATTTTAAATGGTCATTCATATCCAGTCACTTAATTTAAAATGAAAGTGATTCACACTCCAATATGCTGGAAACAGATTAACTGTTTTTTAAAGGGTTGAAAGCAAGCTCTGTATATCGAACCGATTAAAAGAGAGATCTATAAAAAATCAGAGAGAAGGGATGATGATAACTTCAGCCTCCAGTCTCAGCTAAATCACCCTGGACTAGCCAGTCTTAAGCTCACTTACTGATTGATACTTGTTTATTATTTTACAATTGGTGCTTAAAGGGACTGACCCAGGCTAAAATCATCAAAAAGTCGGTGATTTTATTTTGGCTTTCTAATATGACCATATGATGTAAAGCTGCAAAAGTTTTTTAAATTTTCTGCTGCGCATTCACCAGTTAGACTAGATATAGAGACGTATTTCTAATTTTTAACATTGTTGTCAATAATTAGAAATCAGGAATTTCGTCTCTATATCTAGCCTAACTGGTGAATGCGCAGGAGAAACATTAAGAAACTTTTGCAGTTCTAGTCTATGGACATGTTTACATCATATGAGAAGCCAAAATAAAATCACCGATTTTTAGATGATTTTAGCATGGGTCAGTCCCTTTAAGTTTAAATAAATTGCAGTGAGGAAAATTAATTTATAGCATTTTCTTGGCTCTTATCTGATAAATGTTTTTGCATCCCATTTTCTATAATCACCCATTAAAGCTCTACATTAAGAAATTGAATTTTCAGCCACTTGAAGTTGTGTCTCGCTACCGCGACCCACAACATCAAGTGGCTGAAAATTACTCGTAGTTGCTTATTTTGAGACGAAGCAGTTGCAAATCTTGATATTCAAAGACTCTTTTAATTCACAATAACTGTAATTTAACCCTTTAGCCGCTAAATTATTCAATTGGAATTTTCACCCACTTGAAGTTGTGTCTCGCTGACGCGATCCACAACTTCAAGTGAGTGGAAATTACTCAGATTTGACAAAATGGAGGTCAACAAATTTAAAATCTTGCTAATTATTGTCACGTTACATCTGTAACAGGTTTAAAAGCTGATATGTGATATGCTAATAAAAAATGTAAAAAACGAATATGAGCGGCACCGGCGGTTAAAGGGTTAAGGAATGAATAAAACAAATTGAAAATGACTAGTCTAGCTTAGCGGTGAAAGGATTAACATTTGCTGTTATTTTCAGGATGACTGGTGTTGGAGGTCGACCGGAAGTGGTCCTAGAGGGCAGTGATTTCCCAGACAAAGGATGGAGAGAGTATGACTTCCATTACAAGCCTGGCAACGTCTCTCAACCCCTCACAATAGTGGGTAAGTCACTTAACAATCCTCACTAACGATCTCCATTACAAGCCTGGCAACGTCTCTCAACCCCTCACAATAGTGGGTAAGTCACTTAGCAATCCTCACTAACGATCTCCATTACAAGCCTGGCAACGTCTCTCAACCCCTCACAATAGTGGGTAAGTCACTTAACAATCCTCACTAACGATCTCCATTACAAGCCTGGCAACGTCTCTCAACCCCTCACAATAGTGGGTAAGTCACTTAACAATCCTCACTAACGATCTCCATTACAAGCCTGGCAACGTCTCTCAACCCCTCACAATAGTGGGTAAGTCACTTAGCAATCCTCACTAACGATCTCCATTACAAGCCTGGCAACGTCTCTCAACCCCTCACAATAGTGGGTAAGTCACTTAACAATCCTCACTAACGATCTCCATTACAAGCCTGGCAACGTCTCTCAACCCCTCACAATAGTGGGTAAGTCACTTAACAATCCTCACTAACGATCTCCATTACAAGCCTGGCAACGTCTCTCAACCCCTCACAATAGTGGGTAAGTCACTTAACAATCCTCACTAACGATCTCCATTACAAGCCTGGCAACGTCTCTCAACCCCTCACAATAGTGGGTAAGTCACTTAGCAATCCTCACTAACGATCTCCATTACAAGCCTGGCAACGTCTCTCAACCCCTCACAATAGTGGGTAAGTCACTTAGCAATCCTCACTAACGATCTCCATTACAAGCCTGGCAACGTCTCTCAACCCCTCACAATAGTGGGTAAGTCACTTAGCAATCCTCACTAACGATCTCCATTACAAGCCTGGCAACGTCTCTCAACACCTCACAATAGTGGGTAAGTCACTTAGCAATCCTCACTAACGATCTCCATTACAAGCCTGGCAACGTCTCTCAACCCCTCACAATAGTGGGTAAGTCACTTAGCAATCCTCACTAACGATCTCCATTACAAGCCTGGCAACGTCTCTCAACCCCTCACAATAGTGGGTAAGTCACTTAGCAATCCTCACTAACGATCTCCATTACAAGCCTGGCAACGTCTCTCAACCCCTCACAATAGTGGGTAAGTCACTTAGCAATCCTCACTAACGATCTCCATTACAAGCCTGGCAACGTCTCTCAACCCCTCACAATAGTGGGTAAGTCACTTAACAATCCTCACCAACGATCTCCATTACAAGCCTGGCAACGTCTCTCAGCCCCTCACAATAGTGGGTAAGTCACTTAACGTTTTGGTGGTGCCATCTAAATATTCGTATTTACAGTTTGTCTTGTTCCATGCAAACAGGCTCCTGGAATAACACCCCTCCTCTCTAAATATGAGTATATACACGGTCCCTACGCTGGCAGATCAGCATCAATAGTACACCAATATTAAAGACAGAATTTAATAATGATCGTTTTATCATTGTGACATTCTCATAACAGAGTCGTAGCTCAGAGAGAGCGAACTAAAACAATGAAACCAACGGAGTGGCTTGACACTTGTTTTTTCTCAGCCACTTACCGAAAATTAATTATCTTAACATATGACATTTGACATTATTAATTAGAAAACATACAAATGTATAGTTACATCAATACATTAAATGATGATCATAGAATCAATAACTGAGAATAGCATGTAGCTGAAATAACAAATATCACTTATAGAATACAGGGAGGTGCTGTAATTAATAGAACAAATGTTTTTGGTAGCATGGTGCTATATGCTGTTCTTTCTAAACTTATAATATAATACAAATAGTCTAGATAAAAGTAAGGGCGGCGCTAGACTCACACCCGCTCATGGAGGCTTACTTTGGCCTTAGATCCACAAGTTGTCCCTTGTTAAGGCTGGATGATCGACAGGGTGGGGATGTTCACAACTAGGGACAGAAGACGGAAGTTCAGCAGGAGTTATTAGTTCAAGTGGTGGGTGTACAGAGTCCGTTGGATCAACACCAGATAGAGGGGCTGGTGGTATAAGTGCAGGGATTCGAGATGCATTCATATTAACAGTCGATAGAGCCAGATTGATTTCACTTATGGGGCCTCCCTCTGGGATCAAATGTAGAAGTTCTAGTCCAAGCTCTTGAACGGCTTTTTCAGCTACAGGGTTTTTATTTCGGTTTTTCACGTTGCCAATTTCAAGTTTAATTCCGTGTTTCTGAAAGTTTGTATCATTTGCTAAGATGGTAAATCCTGGAGCCCCATCAACTCTAATGGTGATCCCTGCATCACCGAGACAGCCGAGCTCTGAGCAGAGCGTGAGGAGAGCAGTACGAAGGGTATCACGCTTGTCATCTGCAATATTTATAGTCTTTGTGTAGCAGCTCACAGTATCACGAAGAACTAAGACACACTGTCGGAATTGACGCATCACATCAGCTGCAAATGTTTGGCCCATTACGTTGGGAGGAGGAGAAGTAGATTGAGGTTCCATAGAGCACGGTAAGGCTTTGAGTGCCGTGCAATGGGGGCAAGCTGATACTGTAACGTTAATAGCACTATCCATATCAAGAGCAAAGAAAAATCTTGTAACTAGGCGCTTCATTTGATGCTGGGTTGGGTGATCAAAGCGGAGATGGATGGCTGTGAGCAGTCCATTCTATACACCACGTGGAACAACAATGCGATCACGTGCAGGCTGGAATGGGATGTTCTCTGGCACAATAAGGACACCGTCAGGGGCATTTGAAACACATCTCAAGTAACGTTTTACATCGGGAATGTTGGTAATTTTGTTAGATGACCTAGTATCATGAGTAAGATGGGAATGGCTTCTTCGTAAATCAGGGCAGTCTCGTTGAGTTGCTAACCATGTTGCTCTACTAGTGAATGGCATTTTGGCCCTACCATCAATAATGTCGGCCAGAGTAATACTGGGTACAACGGATTCTTCCTCAGCAGTGATAAATTTGCAAATCTGACAGGCTTAATCAATGCATTTCAGGGGATTCTCACTAGCATAATCAGATGGTAAGTTTGCTTGACCAGCTATATGACGGACACGAGTCTGAAATTCGCTAACCGTGGAAAGAAATGAGGTAACTCGTGAGCTGGCTGAGTATTCACCACAACAAAGTTTCATGTAAGCCTGGAGCCTGCTATCAGTAAGTATTTGGGCAGGCCGTTTACTCTGGATAATGTATGGTGAAAAGATTTTGACACACTGTTTGCCTGAAACAACAGCTTCCGTCACGATCATCTGTTTTAGAAATTTGGGGTCTGGAGTTAAGTTCTCATTCACAAATTTCAAATCACAGTCAACAGTGAGTCCATTAACTTTTTTGCTTCTTTCGTCGAGTTTCCAACCAGCTTTTAATGCTGTACCATCATTTTAAACCACAGCATGATATATTTTGAGTATATGGGAGTCATGGATAGGTTTTACTTCGGATGAAGCATCAGGTAAAGTTTGGAAGGCAATGACAAGGTCACGATTAACTCTACTTGATGTGTTGTAGCCCACAAGTAACGTGTGGCAGGTTTGATGTGAAGGGCCATACATGTTTCCTCTACATGTGTCCTTATGAAAATGTCCCCTCCCTCGATTTCCCTGTCCTTGAAACATTGGACATCTTTAAAAAATGGCAGTATGCCTACGTGCTCCACCAAAGTATCGAATTGTGTTGAAAAATTCCACAACTTCTTCACTGTAGGAGTGATTTGTTGGATCCACAAAAGATTGTGCAACATCTTTCATATGTTTGTAAAAACACTATCTTTGAGCATCGAACCTGCCTGAACACGTTTATTTAAATTGGCACAAACATCATCAGCTTCTACTAAGCTAAGAGGGCAAACTATAAAGTCAAAATGAATCAGAAACATGGACTTCTTTCTCAAACTTTTCATCCGAGAAGGATGTGTCACTGTTCTCAACATCAGTCATAGTGTTGTAGGCTGTACCGTCAAATACACCCGAATCCGACAGCCTAGAAAATACAAATAACATAAATCTTATTAATAAAAATGTATTTTCATAGATGTATAACAAAACAGTTCCAAACACCAAAATGTGAATATCTAAATCTAAATGGCAAAATCTATCAGTCATAATATAACAAGAAATTCATAGCAAACAGGACCAGTTGACAAAAAATAAAGTAAGTAAACAATATCTTGATGTATGAGAAAGTGTTGACTGTTGAGTATTCTCGTACAATCCGTTAAATGGTTGATGACATAATAAAATGTGACACAACAACTAGTAGCAAAATTACAGTGCCATATCAGTGGTAACAGACACAATGTATGGCATAAATTGCAGACTAGAATAATATTAAATCAGTGTGTGAAAAGACTAGCCAAGTATTTCATTCAATATATAGTCGAGACTCCATTTCTGAAACGAAGCCTAGAAAAAGGTCCATGCGGACATCATTAGTAGAATATGGAGACATCCTCATTCTTATAGGAAATTTCCGGCAGAATGCGAAAATCACTGTCTCCAAGCTGAAATATTGTCCGATCACTGTCAGATTAGTCATTTTCAAAATGGCCACCAAAAAGTTGCTGTAAAAAAATAAAATCATAATAGCCGGCCTAAAAATACATTCAAACGCTATATTATTACTAATCTATTTGTGCCAAATGTATTGCCGGCACAATTTTTACTTTTTTGCTCATTTAAATTGTCCTAATTCAAGATGGCCGCCAAAATTGCTGACAAATCGTGTTTTTGATCATAACTTTTAAATCAGGCAAACAGGCAAAGGTTTGTGTCTGGTATCATTGGTAAGGTTATCTATCTGGCCCGTGGTAGTCTGACAATAGACATTAAGATGCTGGCAGTGATGGGATTGGACACCAGAGGTTATTGAAGGTCACTAACCAAGGTCATTTGAAGAGATACATTTATTTAACTGTGAAGTGTGATCAACTGGCCCTTACTATAGCCTCGTGTTACCGGGCTAGTGTGAATTTGTATCCCTGATTTTAGATCATTACCCAAAGTAATTTGAAGTGATAAGAGAAATTTAAATGAAAAGTTCGACCAGGTTTGTGTCTGGTCTCATCTTTGAATCAGACGAGGGATGCAACTGTTCATCTTTATTTGTAGCATCCTCTTCCCTAATCAAATTACAGACACTAGTAGAGTATGGTGATGTAAAGCAAGTTTAATAGACTAGTATATCATATTTATTGTGTTCAGATCAACCTCGCCACCTTCTTCATCTGTATGTATAATTCAATTTTTTTCACTATAATTATTTAGTAGTGATAATTGAGTAAGTGAATGTATTATAAATTTAGGAGGAAGAGGGAGAACTGGGGCAATAAGTAGTGTTAGGCATCGGGTAAACTTTTCTCTTCGTGTCCCACTTCTCCACGTACGATTCCAGTACTTCTTCATCAACTGGATATTTATTGTAAATATGTTCATATACTGTTTTAATCATTCACACCTCTTTACAATACCCTTTATTTCTAGTATCGATGTATCTAAGGAGATATATGAAATTGTCCCACTTTACCCCAGCAGCTGTTCAACTTTTTACTGAGCCTCACTCCTCATCACGTTTTATTATTTTGTGGGAAATGTGCTTGCCATTACATATCACTAAAATTGTAACTGATAGTGTGTAACAATATTCTAAATGCTGAGTACAATCAAACTTACCAAAGTCATAAAAAACTGTGAAATGGTATTGCAGTTCTTCTGGTTCTTCACTAATTCTCCTAAATTTTCTTTGGCACATAAGCTTCCACATCTTGATTCTGGTTTTGCAATAATACAGCAAGATGATGAGTTGGGCGCTTTGTAAAATACCGGGAAAATCTCTAGCGTATTTTTTTTTAAAAAGCAAAATAAAAACATTTTTTTTTTTTAACTTGTCGTTTTTAGTGTTTAAATGTAATAGCAAGTCCATATTTTGTGGCTGACGTGGGTGATTCGCCGCCCTATATATTTTTGTTTGTGTATTCAAGCTAGGTGAGTGCACTTTTTATAATAAATTGGCAAAAAGGGGTGTTTGAGCAAAAAAATGGCCTGAGGGGGAAAAACCCCTTAAACTACAGCTACAAATTGGTTCTCCTTCATTTGTGCAGCTTTTATCACATTTTAAACCATTTTACCCAATTTAGGGCACTTATTATAATATTGATCGAAAAAACGCGCAATGGATCCACCCTTGCTTTGATTGAATAAATTGTGAAAAGCAATAATAAACAGTTTTATAGATATCTTTGGTGAAACATAATATTTAAAAATACTTACTACTTTTTTGAAAAAAAAGGGTGGGTGAAAAATACCCTTGGCGAAGTTTTTTCGCTACAGTTACTAGGTTATTCCCGTATATTAGTATACGATTGTGCAGCTTTGTGCAAAATTTATAGCCTTAATCACATTTTGAGCTATTTTACTCGATTTATGGTATTTTTTTATATTAATTTGTCGAAAAAAAGGGGTACGGTCCCCCCCCCTCCCACACCTTATGTACCCGCCCCTGTCTTGGCTAAAGAAACTGCTAAAAGCATTAATAAACAGTTTTGTGGACATTTCTGGTGAAACATATATTTTCTTAAATAATAACTTGAACTTAAAAAAATAAAGGGGGTGAACAAAGCTCATACAGTACAGCTACACGGTGGTTCTGCTTCCAATATGGATACGTATAGTTAGTCCAGCTAGTCCAGCTCTGTAGCAAATTTGGTGCTTTTTAACACGATGATAACGATTCTCTCAAAATATTAATCAAATCCGCTGAACTAATACACAGGTTATGATAAAAAGACCATGTGGCAGCCATTTTGTCAGCCATTTTTTTATTTTGACAATTTACATGAGGAATAAAGCAAAAGTAATGCCAGCAATGATTTGTGCGTCCACAGATTTGTAATATTAGAGGGTTTGAATGGAATTTTAGGCCGTTCATTAAGATTCTATTTTGTTACGATAACTTCTTGGCGGCCATTTTAAAAATGGTTAATTTGACTATGAGCGGACAATATTTCAGCTTGGGGACAGTGATTTCTGGAATCTACGCAAAATGTCCTATAAGAATGATGCTGTCTCCTAATTCTACTCTTGATGTCCGCATGGACTTCAGTTTACCAGAATGGAGTCTCGCCTAATACTCCACAATATCAATAGTATTAAACGATACAGGGAATGATTTACAGGGTAGCAGGTACCTTGCCCTATCAGGTCTGACTGGCAGACTACCAGTCTGGCCAGTCATGCCCTATCACCCCCACCCTCACATCATCATCTGTACATCATTCATCTCATCAATTGACTACAACGTTTTTATCGTATTACAATGTCACTTAAAAGACCTTTTGTGCCGAAAGGTGACGTAAAGCAAAGATTTACTACTACTACTACTACCAGTCTGGCCATGACAACAGGTGCGCCTTACAACTGTACGGATGGGAGGGGGTGCGAGCAACATGAATATTCATTATGACGTCACCGGTTTACTGACTGTAGTGTGGAGGTCACACCCAGGTCAGATTGTTTGGGCTGTCTCAATTGGCCAGGGTGGAGGAGGTTCTGAACTCATAGCACATATACATGATATCCAGGAGTCTGCCAGTAGCAGACAACTGGATAGATGAAGATGGGGAGTAGGTCACTTCGTACCATGTCCACTTTGTAACCTACCACTTCGTACCACAGAAAATAATAGACCTACCAGTTCGTACCACCTCTACCTACCAGTTCGTACCATTAAATTAGCTATTGAAGCAGCCATAGAATACATCTGGGAGAGTAGTGACGAGGAATTCATGGTCATAACAGACTCGTTATCTTCATTGCAGGCTCTTAAGAGTCAAAAACTCAAAAACCCAATTGTTTCCAGTATTTTGCATATGTGTCACCACTTGTCTGGGCACAAGAACATTGTTTTTTGCTGGGTACCCAGCTATATT
This sequence comes from Flabesymbios commensalis, assembly GCA_964017125.1. NCBI lineage: Eukaryota > Metazoa > Annelida > Polychaeta > Terebellida > Flabelligeridae > Flabesymbios > Flabesymbios commensalis. Next base: position 4,328,396 of record OZ024914.1, read on the forward strand.
GGAATACAGGGCAATGAACGGGCTGATGTTTTGGCCACGGCTGCCCTGGATAAGACAAAACAGTTTTATTATATACCATATACTGATTTCAAGTACAACATCTCTGTCTACCTTGATGACATTTTGCAAGGTGAATGGAACATCAATGTCACCAGCAAATTTTTCGAGGTACAACCAATCATTAAGCGATCTTTTACACCAATGGAACGCCGAAGAGATGACGTTGTCTTATGCAGGGCCAGAATTGGCCATGCCTATTTCACAAGCGGATATTTATTGAGAGGAGAATTGCGACCTATGTGCTGCAATACTCGTCTCACTGTAAGACATGTCCTTCTCAGTTGTGCCAAATATGCATTTAATTCACTATTTGAACTATTTAGGGACACCCCTGCAGGTTTTATTATTCAGTTCCAACGGGAATGTAACCTATGTTATATGTTTTAATTATTAAGACTTGTAGTTTTTACATAATCACTCATGGAGATAAATTTTATAATCACTTCATAATTGTATATTCATCAAACTGTGTTGTAGTAGTGCAGGCGCTACAACATGTCATGAAACTCGTTACATAGAGGTGCCAGGAGCATCATCATATTATCATATCACACTTTTTAAATGAATATTTTAATACGAACATGCTGTTATTAGTTTGATCTTCTCTTTACTATTTTTACTATACAATATAGGATATTTTAATACTTTGTAATTTTCACCTAAATGGCCATACTGGCCGAAAAGTGAAGTAAAGAAAACCTTTACTTACTTACTTACTTACTTACCATTAAATTCACGACAATTAATCAACAATTAATCAACTTCAGTATTCAATTCATACTAACTTTCTCGAATTTAAACCACTTCTAACTTTGTCTGTTTACAATTTTTTATCAAGTGTGACACATCGTTGGAATCGCTTACATTATTACAATATATATATATCGTTTTCGAGGTTATGTCATACTGCCACCTGTCGCCACTCGGGACAGTTTTTTTCGTAGGTTCTCACGCATTCAACGTGGTCTGACGTTGTTTACATAATTATTACACCTACATTGCAATGAAATGGCGGCTTACCGGAGGTCAAGGTCGGACAAATGTGACTGATATATTCAGTCATAGCAGGTAGATGTTTATTTTTCATTTATTTAAATGAAACAACAACAAACAACAATTTTTAAGATTGGTATTTACAATTTTATTACTGCAACGTTACGGTACATGATATTTCTCATGGAAACATTTATCATATTTACAGGGTTGGTCCAAAAACGGCGGCACATTTAGACAGAAGTTGAGCAGTGGTAAGTTCGTTGTCAGTGAAGCTTTCCCTCATGCTGAATAGGCGAACTTGCTGCGTCTTGTACTGTCTACGGTGGTAACGCGACAGTTTGTCCTCGCTAACCAGCTTCATCTGGATTGACAGCAGCTTGGCTTCTCTATGCAGCCGTGGCTCCAGCACATACAGAGGGACCTGACCGCCGACAGCTCTTTTGTTCAGACGACGGTGCCATTCCTCCACGTCGTTGCTGCACAGCCTGCATGAACACGCTCCAGCTGCTGGGGGGAGAGATGGTGCTTCTGATCCAATTGACATCAATTTAGGCGACCAGGTCTTGAATCGCTTGCGACGGAGTTTCTGCCTTGGTTTCCAACGCTGTAAATGCAGTTATGATCCGCTCGTGGGGGAGGAAGGTAAGAGCAAGCAGCTTCCTCATGAATCGATAGCCGCCATATATGCGACCTGTAAGCACAAAAATAGTAGGTGCGTCTCTCCTGTGACTCACGAGAAGCTTTCTGGTAATTAAGACAAAGACATATATTTATTTCTAATGATTCTGAATAATTGCCAATCTGCAGAATGTAATTCATACATATCTATAGGCCTACATATCTATATATAGCATAACAAACATGTTTACTAGTCGGCTACTAATTGAGAAAAAACATATATATTTTTTCTGGTACGAAGTGGTAGGTACGTTGGTACGAACTAGTAGCTTTCTGGTACGAAGTGGTAGGTTACGAAGTAGATATGGTACGAAGTGTCTAGAAACCATTTACAGACTTCATCTTACTTTCGAGCTATGTCATGTGTGTAAAAAAAAATTTACACAATGAGATCATACATTTCTCACATTGCATTATCTGAATCTACATTCTTTACATCTGAGTCAACATTTTCTACATCTTTATCTTCTCCACCATCATCAGCTTTGTGAGGTTTTTCTGGTTTTAAACCTTTGCCCACAGAAGAAGACAAAGATGCTTGCATTTTTTTCAGGTTTTTTTCAGTTTTTTTTTAAGCATGCGCTGAAATGCTCTTAAAAAAAATTAAAGAGGTTTTGAAAAATATATTTATGTATAACCAACAAAGAAGCTTATAGAGGTAATTTGATGGCAATTTTTCTCAACTTAACTGAAAATGGCCAACATAATATCAAATAATACAAAGTTGCAGCGAAATATTTTCCTCTTTTCTTATTGTTTCTATCTGGTCGCAGCTTCAGTGCTGTCACACACAAACCACATTTACTTCAGCTTCGGAAGTAACAGTAGATTTCCTGTATTTGTAGATTTCTATATTAAATTATCTTTAATAACTTAGGGATAACTCATATTTACTTTTGTGTGTTACTGCAGATATAACTTTCTACAGAAATAAAATTATACCGATGGCGTCTCATTATCAGTAGATTTTCTAAACATTTCTAGAGAAGACTTTCATTAAAAAAAAATGTTTTTGAGGGACTTTTTATCATACCTGTTTTTAGATTCTCCAAAATGTTCTCTTGTCTTTGATCCCTGTGTGGATTTGCGCCACATTTCAGCTCAGACAGCAGGACCTTGTCTTCCACAGAAGCTGCTGTCTTGGGTCGGCAAGGTGTGAGTCCAATTGTCAGATTCCGATTGTGGTGTGCTACTGTCAGCATGTACAATTTTCAGCACTGGTCCACACTGTCAGTTTCTCAGCCAGCGTGACAAATTAAAACAAAACACCATACATTATACTACATATATGAAGTACAGGGTCATTACAAAATATCCACGAATTAATTGTGAATTGCTACACTATCCTAATAGGTTCTTGTCAAGATACATTATTAAATATCCTAAATACTGCAGTGTAAAGTTCTCCGGTTCTATATTGATCTTTTGTAGCCAACTTTCCCGAACAATTTGATTGCTAATGGCGAAAAGCTCCACCCGACCTTGGATTGACTTGTCCATCATTTCAAAGGAAATAGAAAAAGTAGTTAACCCTCCAACTCGAGCAACACCTGCCAGGTCCACATACACTCCTACATACTTCTCAAGCTAAAAAGGGATAATCAATCATTAAATCTTTGTAGATAATTTTATTTATTGAAAATAATATAATAATATTAATGATTTATTCGTACTCTGTGTACAATAAAACATACAATACATAAACTAAGGACATATGATGCAATATTTTACACATGTAGATCATGTCATGATCGTGTTATCATCAAACAAATATTAAAGAGAAATACATTTAATAATTGGTTGCATCAGTTTCATGAAAGGAATCTCCATAGTAATTACAGATTAGATCTACTTAATTACAAAATATCCACGAATTAATTGTGAATTGCTACACTATCCTAATAGGTTCTTGTCAAGATACATTATTAAATATCCTAAATACTGCAGTGTAAAGTTCTCCGGTTCTATATTGATCTTTTGTAGCCAACTTTCCCGAACAATTTGATTGCTAATGGCGAAAAGCTCCACCCGACCTTGGATTGACTTGTCCATCATTTCAAAGGAAATAGAAAAAGTAGTTAACCCTCCAACTCGAGCAACACCTGCCAGGTCCACATACACTCCTACATACTTCTCAAGCTAAAAAGGGATAATCAATCATTAAATCTTTGTAGATAATTTTATTTATTGAAAATAATATAATAATATTAATGATTTATTCGTACTCTGTGTACAATAAAACATACAATACATAAACTAAGGACATATGATGCAATATTTTACACATGTAGATCATGTCATGATCGTGTTATCATCAAACAAATATTAAAGAGAAATACATTTAATAATTGGTTGCATCAGTTTCATAAAAGGAATCTCCATAGTAATTACAGATTAGATCTACTTATATTCTCTATTCTCAATCATAAAACTTTGAGTGTCACATGATTTGATATTAGAACTCCTACGTTCGAACTTCTAATGTTGATAACATTGTCTACATGAACATGGCAATTATTCACACAATTATGCTGTCAAATACTAATGATAAGTAGTGTTATTAAGCAAATCATAGCAAATCAATAATAAAAAAATAAAATAATAAAAAAATAAGCAAATCATAGGTATGAGCATTTTGCTTACCTGCTGCATCAACAATCTGTCATAAGAAGGGAATATTGCAGCTATCAGGCATCAGTGAACATCTATTGTTACTCTGGGGACTATTCGACCCGAGGATATTGTTTTGAACGAAAAAAAACAATCTCTTGACGTCTTGGGGTAAATACCGAAGACATGCCCAGTATCCCTCATCAGGCGAATGAAGGAAAACACTTTCAACAACCCACCATGTCCTATCACCCCACCCTCACATCATCTGTACAGCATTCATTTCATCAATTGACTGCACTGTTTTTGTTATCGTATTACAATGTCACTTAAATAACCATAAGTGTTGAAGAATGAAATTGAACAAGTCAAAATGTTGACTTCCACTGTCTCACCAATTTCTCACGTTCTTCCCATGTTTCCATGTTCTGTGTTCATCAAGTCCATCAATGACGGCTGCGACACCACTTGACCAGCTGTTCCCCCCATGCATTGTCAAAAATATTAATCCCAACCCCGCCGCCAATCAAACCAGTTGATTTGTCGTTTGTCTTGTTTTGGGCTATCCATGATTTAAATCAACATCTCGGACACACACACTATTCTTGAATGAGCTGAATGTTGCTGTGCTGTGTTGATAGAAATCTTCTATTTAAAATAATGTAATTTTCTTCAGAACACCAAGGTTTATTGACATTATTTGTTGGTTCACCACAATTTGGCCTGCATTTGTGCATCACCGTTACATGAGGGTGTGGAAGTTTAAAAGTTAGCGATTGTACATACAACCACTGCTGAACATCGAGTCTTTCTTGGTATGAATTTCAATCAACCCCACTGAAAGGTGCCCAATTTCTTATATCATAGCGACAGTAAACCTCAAATTGCTTGCTCCGTTCTAAAAACAAGTCCATTGCCTCTGAGTACATAATAGGCTCATGGATGATTCAAGTTAACATCTATACATCATTGCCAAGTGTCTTGGTGCATTCAGTTTGTTACGACCCGAGTTGGAACAAAAGTTCCAGATGGCGACAGATAAATTTTGAAAAAGTGTAAAAATATGCGAGACGAGAATAGACTGGTGACAAAACTAAACAATATATATATATATATATGAACATCTAAACAGTGCAGACTGGGAGTGAAAATGACATTACAGGGTGGAATGATTACACATGATATTAACGTTCAATTCTGTGAAACTCAATGACCTCGCCCTCCTTTGTTTTCACCGAGCTGGCTAATACAATGAAGTATGGAGGAGGGTTCTTATATAACCGTGTTTTCACCGAGTGACGTCACTGCGTTTCACATAATGAAGTATGGGGGAGGGGGGGTTATATAACCTTCTTTTCACCGAGTGACGTCACTGCGTTTCACAGAATTTTAAAACTTTCCGATGTAAGTGACGCGTGGTAGATCTGGGTGAAGAATGGAGATTAAGATGAATTCAACATCGTATCGTCTGCCGAGTGTCTTGTGTGAAGCACACTGGCCGATGCCACCAACCTGTTCATTACCGTTCATATTAAGTTCACGTTCACTCCATATGTTCATATAGACCTAGTAGGCATAACATTACACACAACACGCTCATATTATTATTGAGCCACGAAGTATCTTCGTCGAGCGCTTGAACAGAAATGGGGTACTGGGATGATTGCTAGTAGTAGTACTTTTTGCCCCCATCCGGGGAGGGTCATTAGGGATCTGTTTCGTCTGTTGGATGCTGTTACGGCATTGTACGGAAGCACTAGTCTACAGCAATCATCCAAGGGCAGCTGCAGCCTCCTCGTATCTGGCTATAATCTTCGGGCGGATTGCCAGTGGCGTACCCTGGCTCCTCCGCTCAACAGCGGAGCCAATGCAGCACCCGCATCAGTGCTGGCGCTGATGTAGGCTGTGGTAGCCTTAAATAACTGGCAATAGCGTGTTTGACATTAGGTCTCTCACGTGGGATGAATGGAGTTACCCAGAGGGAGTGATCCTTCCTATTGTTACTCTGGGGACTATCCGACCCGAGGATAGCGGAGCTGCGCAAAATGCCAAAGAGTTTCATCATTAAATTGTACAGCGAAACTCAAGTCTCCGGCCGTCTGGGCATGTCTGGGGGTATATCCCCTAGACATGCCCAGAACCCCTTATCGGGCGAGCGAAGGAAAACGCTCTCAATAACCCACCATGCCCTATCACCCCCACCCTCACATTATCTGTACATCATTCATCTCATCAATTGACTACAACGTTTTTATCGTATTATAATGTCACTTAAAAGACCTTTTGTGCCGAAAAGTGACGTAAAGCAATGATTTACTACTACTTGAACAGAAATGGTCGGGTGTTTGGCTGGCTGCGCCTGTATCGGCGCTCAAGCATGCGTGCTGTTCAGTGAGGGGGTGTAGAGGAGGGGTGAACGCTGGTCATTGAGAGGGTCTGGACCGAGAGGTCATAACAAGTTTCACCTGGAAATCGTAGTGCAATACTAGTTCCACTTATAAGTATATAATTATTATATTCCTGCAGTCGTATGACATCCACAGGATTCAGACATTGAACATAAGTTGGTTCATATACTGGTTTATGTGCCAGTGTATGAGTCAAACACTGATATAGGTCAGCGCAGGTGATCAATCCATGTTGACACACACAGGCTCAGGGGCCCATCCCACAAAGAATCCTAAAATTAAGATCATCTTAACTTTGTCTTATGTGCATTAGAAAAGTTAAGATCATCTTAACTTTCCTAATGCAAATAAAAGAAAGTTAAGATGATCTTAATTTCAAGATTATTTGTGGGGTGGGTCCCTGACCCCATGACATCAAGATGATCGACTCAGTGTAGCACCAGTATTGCACCGTGTGTACTCTGGAAGCAGAAGCTTAGCTTACTAATTGACCAGAGGGAAAGATCAAGTTGTGAACATCACATAGGTCCATTGTGTGTAACCTACGACAGGTAGCCAAACTTTGTATATTTATAGTGTTTAAAGCTGTTCAGATGTCAAAAGTCTGACGGCAGCAAAATTTCTGACAGCCATATCATTCTATTTCCAGACTCTCGTTTCTACGGATCCATGCATCATTTGCAGCAAGAATGTTCCCAGTAACTGTTTCTATCTGACTTGTATGACGTATTTACAAATCTGCATTCCAGCTGATTGAAGGAAAACAGGTTAAATTTTACTCATTTTGGAACTTAGTGTGGAACGATTGCGACGTTTCAACCTGCCTTCATCAGATTTTGATCATGCAATGATCAGGGTGGGTGATTCAGCTCAGATGGTTGTGGTCGCGGAATGATCTGACCATAGATGGGTGCAGCTGATCAATATCTGCTGAAGGCTGGACGAAACGTCGCAATCGTTTCATACTCAGTTCAAAAGCAAGTAAAATTTAACCACTTTCTATATGAATCTTTGAACCATGAATAACATATTCTATACTGAAGGAAAACATCTGATACAACTCCCCTTTTCTGTCAATCATGTCGATGCATTCAGCATTGTTGTGGGTTCTTGATTTGTAAACGCACAGAGTACAATATCAGTGTCCATTATTTAGGATAGGGTAAAAGTATAATTCACTCATGTTTTGAGGTTTAATCCTACTAGGCATGTCTGCTCTCACATAATCTTTGCATTCGCAATATGATATGCAAACGGTGTTCATTTGAGTGCGGTATTGGAAAATACAGCACTCGTCCGAGGAATAAGGTGTGAGCCTTTAGGCGAACACCTTATCCCTTGGACATGTGCTGTATTTTTCCATACCACACGAAAATGAACACTGTTTGTATTTTCTCACACGATTTTCCAAAATTTGCAATGGCACAAATAAGTGTACAGTTAACCGACATGACAGACGACCATAAGACCCGCGGACGCTCAGTTAATAGCATTCACCGCGCACCTGCATGTATACATGTAGTACAGAGGAGTGCGGTATCGGATGATACGTTTCATAGTGGAAGCACCACCAGTGAGTGTGAGAATATGTATTGGAGCTGAAAATTCAGCAATCAGTATTGCCCAATGTTGAATTTTTGCATTTAACATTTATTATAGTAGAAAAAGGAATTGCGGGGTTTTACGAAATGTAAATATTACAAATTCTGCACTCTACAAATAAGGTCATACAAATGCCATAAATTCAGGCATGATACAACGCTGTACACCTCTTTTTCAATTACTCTCAATGTCATTCAAATGATGCAAAACATCTTGAAAGACACGTTCGACCTGTTTCCATCTACATGTAGCAAAATACCACCGACAACATAATTGCATGCATCATTGTACACTTTGTAAGGTATGAGGTCAGTACTTGATCTAGCAATAATAATTATTTTAATTTCTCAACCCTTTAACCTCGCACAATGCATCAAAGCATCATTTTGCATCTCCGTAGAATGACTTAATTCCCTACAACCAGGAGATTTTGAACAAAAATTTTCATGGAAAACTTTTAATAATAACAATTTTTCTTGGTCATTTGCCATCCACTTCAATTAATCTTTATCCACTACAGCGTGGTTTGTAGTGGACGTAAATGGTAAATTCAAGTTTGAAAAGTTTAAAAGAAATTCCCCAATCTACATGCTGGGTACAATCAAACTTACCAAAGTCATAAAAAAACAGTGAAATGGTATTGCAGTTCTTCTGGTTCTTCACTAATTCTCCTAAATTATCTTTGGCACATAAGCTTCCACATCTTGATTCTGGTTTTGCAATAATACAGCAAGATATTGAGTTGGGCGCACTCCATTTTGCGATGAGATTTAATAAGAATATGAATGTGACTCTCGAATACATGACTACTGCACAACAACAACAACTGCTGATGCTTTGAAGCGCTTAGCTGTACTTCACTACATTAACACGTGTGTTAATATCACAATATATTACCATACCTACCGGTATAAGGCTCTACAAAAATATTTAAGATGTTTAATTCATGCTCATTTTATTAATTGACAATCTTCCGCAGACTACGGTACTGGATCACTTGCTTGACACTATCTGGTTTTGACAGTCGCATACTAAATTCAACTGCGTGGTGGTCAGTCAGTAGTGAAGACACATTGACAGTGTCAGATAAAACGGCATTGTCAGAGTTCCTAGTTATGACGTAGTCCAATGTGTGTCCAGCAATATGTGAGGCATCTGACACGTGCTGTACCAGGATCATATCATCCAGGATGTTGCGCAGTTGGATGGTGGTTGGATTTGTTGGTACATCCCAATGAACATTGAAATCACCCACAATGACAAGATGTTTGGTGTCAGTGTGGCTCTCCAGGTAAGTAGCAAACTCGTCAAGGAATTTCTTATCAGAAGAGCGATTTGCCTTTGATGGCGGTGGGCGGTAGATGACAACTAAATGTACAGCAGTTCCTGATGTTAGAGTAGCTTCGAGACACTCAAATGAGTCGAACTTTGCTGATCGTCTATGCATAGTAATGCCGATGCCAGTCTTGTATAGTAGCGCCACACCTCCACCCCTCCCTTTCCGAGGTTTATGAACACACTTGTAGCTGGATGGCGTCATTTCTTCCACATATCTCTGGTCTCCATCGTCATTGCTCAGCCAGGTTTCAGTGAGAGCCGCGATCTCCAGCTTGTTGTCCGCAATGTAGTCTTTAATAGTATCACCTTTGTTCCTCACAGAGTGAGCATTCAGAACAGCTGCTTTAACAGTTATCGCCGGTCCGCTGTTCAGGTGAAAGCTAGGTGTAATAGGCTTAACACCTTAGCTTGCAACAGTAACAGTTTTTGATTGATCAATAGCATTGGTAGACGATCTCCTTCCCCGACGGGTAGGTGGACGGCTGCACACGCCAAGTGACACCAGGCGTCGCCAAACACTGTGAGGCAAAGGTGTCACCAGTCCTCTGTAACTGAGCAGTTCTGATCTTGATGACATGTCAATTTGCTGAATGCAGCACGTTAATATTGAAAGCATGCCGGCAACAATGCCCACCTGAATGGTGGCTGTGATATATATACAGTGCATGAATGTCACACCGGAAAAACAAGATTCCCAAATCCAGACAGCAGATCCAGATGAAAAGGCAGATCCGAGTGGAAAATCACAGACGTATGCTATGTATATTGCTAATGATGTCACAGCAATATCAGATGATATACAGCACTGCTTGTCATGAAGAAATGTAAATTTTGGGAGCTATTTCTCTCTGGCAACCTGACAGGCGCACAGTTGCTCACTATACTTTTATGTGTAGACTAGTAGGCTAACATGCAGTGTGAAAAAATGCCTCAGCTGACTGAGCTCAATTATTTAAATTACTTGTTTTACCTCATGTGCATGACGCCAATCTGAAGGTCAAGTTTACCATTTAGTGCATGAGTTTATAATTCTTGATGTTGATGGACAGAGCCTACGGCTGAGGGGTCCTGCCATCAATTGATAGCTATTTTTATTGATTAAAATGTCACTTTTATAAATGTCCTTTATTGCCATAAAGTGAAGTAAAGCAACAATTTACTACTACTATTCGTCACAGTTAAGTGTCTTCCGAATTTATGCAATTTTGTGGATTCAAAACATAAATGTTTTAAACTCTTTTTGAACTTCTTCCATTAGGTTTCAGCAATGACCATCTCCACTTCCTTGTCTGTTTTTTGAGAATGAACTCTTTACTGCTGCTTCTGTAGATGAAATCAATTCTTTTAAACAAGTTCAAGCTGGAAAGATTAGTGAACATTGGAAAAATACTTTTTAATTATAACAGGTCAAAAAATGTAAAAGGGACGGTTTATCAGGTGTTTATGTTTCTTGCCCTTCAGGCTGTACAGGCTCCACAATTTATTTGTGCCAATCTTCACTATCATGCGCCGCATACTGTCCTTGAGAGCACTTATTGTGTGTATATTTATTTAAATCAGATATACACAGTGTTTCAATTAACTTAGATTGACTGTATAATAACTTTTGCAGTGTAACATGGTAACGTTTTCCTCCGCATGGGTACACACACAGTGTAAACCTGGAGATTTTTCGAAAGGATTACCATGAAAGTATATATTCTAGCAGAATATAATACGACCGAAGAATGTATATTCATATCATTCTTGAGATAGCGTCCCAGCTCCCACCTCAGAGCGCCGTTTACTGTCTGGAATACCAGGTCTGTAACTTACCTACACTCAGTTGATTCTGCGACAATTCTACCTCTTTCCGATATACTGCTGTCAGCACACAAAGTGGTCTGCTGGATCAGAGCCTTCAATAACCCACTCTCATGTCATCATCTGTACATCATTCATCTCATCAATGGACTGCACTTAATGGACTATTAGTGCTGAGAAGTGACGTTAAGCAATATTCTATACTACTATACTAGCACATCACGTATCTGTATTCATTGTCATTTTGCAGGTCTTTTTAATGTTCTTTTCGATGGTGTAGTCCAGTAGGCCTACCTTCTTTCCTTTCATTGAAACAATTATTTCGCTGCCTACACCATTTTCATTATCAGCATTGACATCCATGTCTGCTACAACAAGAAAGTTGTATGTTTTCGGTGATATGCATCTTACCCAAAGAGTAGGGCTCCCTTCTGTTGCGATATTGTCATGATCGTGCAGAATAGTGACGTGAAGCAATATAGACTTGACCTGGGTTCTGGACTGTTCTTTTGATGTATTTTTGCCTGGTGCGCATTGTAGCAACTCAGAGCAATGCATTGCCGTCCTCAATAAAGATTTACTTCTTTTCAATATGTGTCTATTCACATCAATATTTTCTGCCTTCCTTCTGTGGGTTTGGGGTGGAATAGTAGTAATCTTGGGGATTTCAACAGACTGTACGAACACTTGGGCAGCCTGTACTGCTGCTTCGTGGGATGATTTAATATGGTGTTTACCTAGAACATTAGATTTTTTGGTGTCATTTTCTGAAGGCAGCATTACATATACAACATATACAGCACAGCATATACCATCAGTCTGTTGGCTATAAACTAACCAGCTGCCAAATTCTTCCAAGGAGGAGCGTTAAATGATCGGCTGCATCCTCCCATGTTATGTGTAGGTTATAAAAAATTGCTGGATGACTTGTCATGGTTCTGGCGCTGACCTTTACACTTGTGCAATGTTCTGCTTAGATTGTCATTCATGTCATTCTTGAGATCATCTTTGTGATCCGACCTGACCTTGGAACTTGAGGATCTGATGTTGGTGATTGTGTTTTGGTTCACAAAGGTTGATGTCACGTTCACAAGTAATTTCACCATCAGTATCAGTAGAATCCAAATCTGTCAGGATGTCGGATGTGACTGTCGCCTCTGATTCTGGAAAAGGACAATCACTTGAATTGTAATTGCAATGTCAGATTATCCACCCACTATCCATTTACTGTCAATATAAATTAGATCAATATATATACATTGTATACAAATTATATAAACACATGTGGAAAACAAAACAAAAGAGAGACGCTGTTCATACCGTTATTAATAAATAAATAGTTACAAGCCTGATAGACTTTTTAGTAATTCTAATACTCCAAATTATGTGCGAGACGATCAATCTGGGGGTGGCCAGGGGCGCATATTACAAAGAAGCCTAGCTTTGATCCTATCTCAACTTTCGCTCATTCCCATGAAAAAAGTTTGGATAGATCCCAACTTTTTTAATGGAAATGAGAGAAAGTTAAGATAGGATAAAAGTTAGGATTCTTTGTAATATGCGCCCCAGGTTTTTATACAAGTCGAGGGGACACCATGGACACCCGAGTTAAATCACCCAGCAGAAATCATAGAAAATAAACCTTTTACAAACACATACATACAATACAAATAATTCAGTCCCGTTAACCAATACAACGTTAAACACACAATCACATGCTGTTTCAGGCAATATTAAACACGACAGACCAATGATTATAGGCTTTGAATTTACCACCTAACCGTTTTTATATATGTCGAAAATGTAATGTAAAATATTTCAGAGCTATATGTAAAAACGTGAAAATAACAAAATATTAGTAAAACGTTTGGGTGTGTTTAGCCTTCTGTGAAGTTGCCCAGGGGGGACCACGAGGAGGTGACACACCCCCCCCCCCCTCTTCATCCACTACGAAAATTGCGACAGCAATTTGTGTCTCTAGTAGATGCGAAGTACAGTGGTAAATTCAGGTTTGAAAGGGTTAATAAAAATAAGTCAAAGAAGTATTAGAAAAGTCCGAAGTGTTTTTGTAATGTATCTTATATGTGCCTGTTGTGAATTAGAATTATTTTTAAAAATTAGTAAATCACATCAACTTTACAATTAATGGCAAATGAGGTTACTAAACCTGTCAAACATAATTGGTGGTGCCGCTTTATATTTCAGACAATGTCTTGCACATGAACATTTCAATTATGCCCACTTGGAGTAATTGTTTAATCAATGTCAAGACCAGAATTATATCCAGCATAAACATCCCCAGCTTCCTTGGATAATTGCTTTCTGATGCTGTACACAACACATGCGGGAATCACTCTACGGTTGCGCCTTTCCATCCAACCATGAATCCACCAGATGAATTGTCTGTATGCTGCCCATCTCATAGATCTGATGCAATCACAATGAGAATATTGATTCATTGATTTACAATATATTTCATCGCATGGATATTAATAAGACTATGTAGTAGACAGATTAAGGCATCAACAATACAGACGCTTCTGTATGTTTAATCTGGTCCCACTCATTCTAATGTTCAATATATCTCCGGCCGTCTGGGCATATCTGGGGGTAGATCCCCTGGACATGCCCAGAACCACTCACTGGGCGAGCAAATGGAACACTCTCAATAACCCAACATGCCCTATCACCCTCACATCATATGTACATCATTCATCTCATCAATTGACTACAACGTTTTTATCATATTACAATGTCACTTAAATGACCATTTGTGCCGAAAAGTGACGTAAAGCAATGATTTACTACTACTACTTGACATTGTCACCCAGTTGATGATTTAACACGACTTTGAGCATATCGTCTGCCAAACAAGATTTCAACAGGACAGCTTCAGAAATTCGGTTGACATGACTTAGGCTTATTATCGCTCACTCGCCTTAAGAAAGTTGGGACTGAATTGTTTTAAAAGTTGTATAAGTGTCTCTTTTCATCACTTGAAACTTACAATACGTTGTTTAAGTTCTGCTAATGCTACCCTGAGGCAAAAATAATGCAAATGACACAGATGAAACAAACATAACTTATAACATAACAATATTGGTTCAATACTGGCCACTGTCTGCGACCCTGGCCCGGAATTGAAACATTGGTTAAATGTATTTTTATTATCAAATCCAGAGACTAAATGGTGGAGTCGGTCTCGACTTTTGGGCACCCTGTTCACCCTCCTGGCAATGAATGGAGAATCACCCGATGTGTACACCATTGTAGAAACATTGGTACCTAGTATAGGACTATTGCTGTGCAAAGCTGAAAGGTAGTATCTGCTCACTTTACAAGTAAGCAGAAACTTACAAGAGTATTGCCTTTCAAGAGTATAGTGATCCAGATAATCCCAAATAAATCCGTACGAACCTGAGGGATGATTAGAAAAGTCATATCAGTATATCTGACTACTCTGGGAATAATGTGTCCAAATTTCAAGTTGATTTACTAAAAACTCAGGGAGAAATAGCGTTACAAAAAACCTACACAGAATAATATGATTAAAGATCCAAAGAGAAACCAATAGATTTGGGCAGAGCCCAAATATAATTATAGGTCCATAATAGATAATAATATATAGGTCTATATATATATATATATATATATATAGGTCTAGGCCTATTCAAGTTATTGTGATATGATGTGGTGAAACAGTTTTAAAATAGGCCATTGCCTTGTAAGAGCAATAATATTGGGTGACAGGCTACAGCAAGATTGTCAGCACGTATTGGAAGAATAGGTTGATCGTTATGTAATAACCAGGTGTCTGACGGGACGAATGGATGCCTCTGGTGGCTTCGTCACTCTCAAACTAGGACTGCATGATGATGTAGCGGGCAGAAGTTTTTGTCGAATCGTTATAACTCTATAAAATCACAACAAATATATATTTTAGACTATCAAAGACTTTAATAGCCATAAGAAACGTTTGAAGTGACGAACGATGGTGTTTCAGAAGTATACAGTGGGCATCGATCTCTGTTCTCTTTGGGTCAAATTTGCAAACTATGCACAGCGACAGAGATGCTATACGCTTTCGTTTGTCCCAACCTGTAGAGTGCCAAACAAACAGGATACATTGTCCTGTGCTTGTCTAATGCTAGGTGACCCAACCTTAAATAAATCGATCAATCAATGATTTGTTTTTGTTTTATTGTTGTTATTATTATTATTATTATGTCGGAGTAGATCCCCTAGACATGCCCAGAACCCCTTATCAGGCGAGCGAAGGAAAACGCTGTCAATAACCCACCATGCCCTATCACCCCACCCTCACATCATCATCTGTACATCATTCATCTCATCGATTGACTGCAACGTTTTTATCATATTACAATGTCACTTAGAAGGCCTTTTGTGCCGAAAGGTGACCTGAATCAGTGATTTACTACTACCACTCCGGCAGTCCCAGTTGCTGTTTTACAAGTTCGTCAGGAAGAAGGTCAGGTAGATTAAGGCTATTTACAGACAGATATAGATTTAAATATTTAATCTTGAATTATACTGCACAGTACCTGAGAGAAGCTAATATTTGCCCTGTAACTGACAAGTAACAAGTATATATCCCCAGTAGGAGATAATTGGCCTTCTCAGGTCTGTTGGGACCGTGAACACTGTACATCTCCTTAAAACTGAGGAGCACAAATATAGTAGGTGTAATTTCTTGTACTATCCAAAGATGGTTCTCCAATCTCGTAACCGTTACCACACAACTTTGATAATGGTTCGAGGTACCATTCAGAATACTGCGTGCACACAGTGATTGACCTGCTCCATAGACTGGCCCAGTTCTGCATATACCTGTTTGACTTCTGATACAGGTGTGGGGCTCAAAAATGCCGCCATGCCGTGTGTCTATAGCCACTGCTCATGGTATCCCAATTGTGTAGTCCGAGGTATTGCGTGGTACTGGATAATTGGAGATCCGGTACCTCAGATACTCTGTTTCGTCCACTAGGGGTGACTCTGCTTTAAAAACTAGTCTGTTTCGATCCTCCCACATAGGGTGGATTTGAATGTGCTCATAGTACCACTCACTACGAGGTCCAAAATGTCCCAATTTACGGCTACTCTCCAGAACGGCTACTCTCCAGACCTAGAACGGTCAATATGCGATCGACTAGCGCATCATTTTGTAATTCCGTGATTCTTCCGTAGTTTCCATTGGCTACTTTTCCCAGTCACGAATATGCTGCATGTTCCGCTTCACTTCACTACAAATTTGGTGTACAACAGCTATTGGGGTACTGGGATGATTGCTAGTAGTAGTACTTTTCGCCCCCATCTGGGAGGGACATAAGGGATCTGTTCCGTCAGTTACATGCTGTTTGGCATAGTACGGGAGCACTAGTCCACAGCAATCATCCAAATGAAGCTGCAGCCTCCTCGTATCTGGCCATAATCTTCGGGCGGATTGCTAGTGGCATGCCCTGGTTCCTCCACTCAACTGCGGTGCCAATGCAGCTCTCGCATCAGTGCAGGCGCTGGTGTAGGCTGTGGTAGCCTTAAATAACTGGCAATAGAGTGTTTGACATTAGGTCTCTCACAGGGAATGAATGGAGTTACCCTCCCTATTTTTACTCTGGGGACTATCCAACCCAAGGATAGCGGAGCTTTGCGAAATGCCACGGTGCTTCAGCATTAAATTGCACAGCGAAACCCAAGTTTCTGGCCATCTGGGCATATCTGGGGATAGATCCCCTAGACATATCTAACATAAGGCACTGATTTACTACTACTCTGAGTTTGGCTGCAATGGCTGTGAGTATGTCATGTGGAGATCTGGTCTCTGTACATTCCACTTACACAAAGATTTTTCACGTTCTTGGCGAAATTGTTTGTCATATTCGTAACAGTCCATGTTGAGGTCATGTCTAGTACTGATATCTCGCCTATACTCTACCATGTGTTGAGGGGGGGGGGGGATGGGTGTCACCTTCGCATGGTCCCCCCTGAGCAACTTTATAGAAGGCCAAGCACACCCAAACGTTTTTGCCTTTTCTGTAGTTTTCATTGAACCAGGGTTTATGTATTTTTTGTTTCGTGAAGTTTCCTTCTCATGTGTTTTTTGTGTTTGCTTTCCAGTGGTTCAGGGTTTTTCACCGAGGTTGTTATGTTTATTTTCCAATAGTTTTCAGGTCAAATTCTTTATATATTCTTTATATATTTATATATTTTTTCATTATTTTTTGTCATACATTTCCTTGTTTTAATGGTTTCTCTGTGGCATCCTGGTGGATAATGCAGCATGTCATAGAGAAGCCATTGCCGTACAATTAGCCTGTGGTGACTTACGGTGTCCTCACGGTTCGTGATCTCTCGGTGGTGCTCTTCAACATCACAGACCTTATTACCAGCTGTGGGGGCACTGTAAGTCTTTAATTTTGGGGGATTTTTTTTGTCGCTTAATGATTTCTCTGGCCATACTGGCCGAAAAGTGAAGTAAAGAAGACATTTTACTAAATTAATTAATGGTTTCTCTGTTCATTGCTTATGTCATTCATATTTATGTCAATTTATATTGTGTATATACATACATTATTAATACTTCAGATATAGTGACTTGATAAGTCGTTCATTTTATTATCACTGCATATTTTACACTGTTTATGCTGACATTGTTATACTCATTAAACTGTCTTAAAACTCGTTACATATAAGTGCCAGGAGCATCGTCATCTTATCATATCAAGCCTTATAAAATGAATATTTTAGTACGAACATGCAGTTGTTAGTTTGATCTTCTCCATACCACTTTTATTATACAATATGGGATATTGTTATACTTGGAATTTTCACTTAAATGGCCATACTGGCCGAAAAGTGAAGTAAAGAAGACATTTCACTTACTTACTTACTATCATGTGTTGAAAGGACTTCATGTGAGTTTTCTTTGAGCAGTAAACAGACATTATTGAGTCCCATGCTATGCTCCAGTCCTCATAACGGGTAATTTCTTTCAGGCTATTTTTTCTGAATTTTACCTTGTCATTTTTAATGGTCATCTCAAAGTTATCATCTCGCCTAGCATGTTTATTTAGGACATTGTCAGGCAGTAACTGAGCCAGATTGATAAATTGATGGTTATTCATTTTCTTGTGAAACTTTTTATCAACCATGTATGGGAAAGAGCTACCAAACAAAGTTTGATGCGTGAATTTGTGCTGCTCGTCATAGCTAGAAGACTAACTGCTAGATGATGATGTCTCTGATGAGGCGGATAAGGATTGTGAAGTTGAGGGGTCATGATGGCGTCGACAATGGAATGTTGACCTAGTTCTGTGCCTTCATGCACTCGACAATGGAAGGTTGACCTAGTTCTGTGCCTTCATGCACTCGACAATGGAAGGTTGACCTAGTTATGTGCCTTCGTGCACCGTTTTCTCCCCTCTACCCGCCTTTGCCCATGCTTGTTGTCCTTGGCATTCTCACTGGAGCTAGAGAAGGGGGGACCACTTGCGTTTTTGCCCAGGCGTGTTTTCTCTTACGCACTTTTCCTGTCCTTTAAACTTCTAAGCGACTGTGACTGTGAGTAGCTGGGTGACACCTTGTAAGATTTTTCCCGACATATGTTTTCTACACCATGAACCACTAGGCAAGCGTGAGCGTGAGGCACTGGGTGACCACTTGCGGGATATCATTTCTCCGACACACATCTTCTGCCCTGTGAGCCTCTGTGACTGTGTGAGGAGCTGAGAGACTGCTTGCTGGATTTCCCCAACATGCGTTTTCTGCCCCGCCAGTCTCTGGACCAGCGTGTTATGAACTGGGTGACACCTTAGTCTTCGTTTTGCGGCAGTGTCGGCTGCAAGATGATGAGGAAAATTCCTGATATTTGGCCAATAGTTCGGCATACTCCGACCGTGACACAGACGGGTCCTGTTCATTGTCATTCTTTGGCTGTGTGCGGGAGTTCTTCTGAGAAGGTGCTATATTCCCCCCCCCCCCCCCATCGCTGGGTTCCCATCATCTTTTAGTTTTGCTGCAGCGTTGTGCGTCCACCTGAATGTCCACCTTGGCTGCTTCAACAGCATTATATACATTTTATCACCCGCCCACGGAGTAGGGGCGGAGGATATTGTCATCACCATGTCTGGCTGTGCGTGTGTGCGTCCGTGTTTCGAGCAGCTAAAACAGTTTAACTATATACCAAATCTGTTAAATTACTATGACTGTCTAAAACCTGGGTAGCACCTGGATAAGTAAGGGTTGCTGCTACTTTGGCTATGTGATTCAGATACTGACATTGCCCTGGCCCTGGAACAAGAGAGCCTCAGTGATCGTGAATGTGCAACTCTTGACCCAACAGACACATCTGAATAAATAGAATTATGAGTTAGGTCAAAACTGGAAGGAGGGGTGGGGATAAGTCTCTATCGTTTTTATCGTATTACAATGTCACTTAAAAGACCTTTTTAAGCAATGATTTACTACTACTAATATAAGTCTTTATCGAACTGGCGATGGCATTGCCGTCAGCGAGATTCACTCCATTTTAACTAGGCAATTAAAATTATCTGCCTCTCAAGGCCATGAAAAATATGAGCGGAAAGTGTTACGGATAACTCAATAGTAAATGAACGCTAATAAAGACCAATTCAGTCAGACAAATGCTATGTTTTAATATGTTCATGACAGCAAAAGCGCTCCCTGGTGGCTAAGCTAAAACTAAATTTAAGTCTATCGACACAAAACTGCAAAGGTGACTTTATGACATTTCCTTTTAGCTTTTTGATCTACTTACTGTAATTTTGAAATAAATTGCATTATGATAGAAAAAAGAGGTGGTCATTTAAAAACTTTAATTGCATCACCCTTTATTTTACATTTTATGCATAGCAATAAAATAGAGATACATCAAAAGTAATTCATGGAATCATTATGAGCTTTATTATAATATGCATTATTGTAACATTTATGATGATTCCAAATTAAAAAAAAACCTTTGCTCCCTATGGTTTGTATGAAACTATTTCATAAGCAACACCTTTAAATCATTACTTACCTTATATGACAGGTTGCTCACTGCAATTCACGGCTCCTTCCATGTCTTTTATTAGATCATGAAAAACACTGGAACGCCACAACAGTACAAGACATTATATATTACTAATGGGATGGACTTTGTTTAACAAATGAGTACGTTCTGGGGCTTTTGGTCACATTTTGCTCAATACACATGTTACCACTGCCATAACGTACTGAGCCGCTAGTTACGTTTAGGTAATTAACATGATAATAAATTTAAATTAGTAATTTATTTTTAGCAGCATAGTGTTAGACATATTCCACTAAACAGTTTTTTCATTTTTTTTATTATCGTCGCAATTCTCTGTCTTTTAAATAGATACTTGAAAAGGAGCAAAAAATTACCATACTGGACAGATTAACGATTATGTCATGTTTGTTTCCATTTACCGACAAACTGAATTGTTAGAAAAGCCCCATACCTTTGTTGAAGAATCAACACAGGTGCAGGTATTAATTGTGAAAAAATCTAAACTTTAATTATGTTGGAAGATAACAAAAATTTACTTGAAATATGGCATCTCAATAAAAATTACTGACGCTTCTATGGCAAAACGATACTGGCGTTTTAGGGAGTACATTTCCCATCCTCTGGACAGCTGCAAAAAACGCTACGTTATAATACGCTATGGCGCTGGAAAAGATATAAAATATATACACTAATAAAAAATATCCAAACATTACACGAAATATATGCACAAATAATTTTGTCAATATTCGCGCAATGAGCAAATCGGATGAGCTTTTTAAATATGTTATTGTCAAATCGAAATTTATATTGACTGAAATGGCACATTTAGTAGAATGAATAACAATTAATTAAATGATGATCTGCAGGAATGATAGGGTTAATGAGCGTTATGTTGGGAAATTTATGTATAACAATTACCATTGGTATTTAAATAATGAGCGTTTCATTGGCTTACTTTTAATGTTGACAGTAGGTGTGTAGCAACTTTGAAGCAGCATTTTATTGATGTATTGATAATTGATTATCGTGATGATATTACTCAAACTTTTTAAACTGAATATTTTATTGTGAACATGCTGTTATTAGTTTGATCTTTCCTTTACAACTTTTACTATACAATATAGGATATTGTAATACTTGACATTTTCACTTAAAAGGACATAATTGATTCGCTAATAAAGATTATATAAAATAAATGAAATGATTTGGTGAATATAAACATTATGAACAATATGAAAATATAAAATTGGGAAGAACTATCTGAGTATTATATTTATTTTTGTTATTGTATTGATTTGACCACATATGATCACAATATAACATATTAGCGCCACCTGGTGAAAGCAGGTAAAGACGGGGAGAGCGACATCTGGTGAATAGGTCTACAGTCTAGTCTTTAATAAGGGGCTGCCGTTTATGACGGCCGAGACGGCGATATAATCTAGCTGACTTTTATTAAGATACAACAAATAAAAAAGACTTTTGCATAAAAACGTACAATTTTTAATCAGAGTAACATAAATTAAATAGCACATGTATGTATTGGGTGACATCACTGTCAAGGTGATTTACTACAAGCATACTAGTATTACAATCAATGTCTATATCATGTATACATATAAGAATTTAGGAATCATCGGCAAAGCCGTCAAGATCCTCATCTTCTCGTGCTGTTGAACAGAGCCGCTAGTTCTGGAGTCAGTAGCTCTTTGTCGTCATCATTGTTGTTTTCGTCCATAGGCTCGTCATCGCTGTCATCTGTATCAACCACTATCTTTGCTTTCCTTAAATATTTTAGTGCGAAAATGCTGTTATTAGCTTTGTGTTTTCATTACCACTTTAACTATACAATATGGGATTTTGTAATACTAGGACTTTTCACTTAAATGGCAATACTGGCCGAAAAGTGAAGTAGAGCAGACATTTAACTTACTTACTAAGCCTGACAGAATGTTCAACGCCTGGCTGCACACGATGAGTGACAGGTGTACCGAACACATCACATACTATACGCCTGGGCTTTAGTAGGCCTACATTTTTTAGGCAGTCATGTAATATTAGTCGTAAACTATTGATCTTTGTCATCATAATACATTTCGTCTGTATTTTGGAGTAGTCAATCTAGGGCCTACCATTGACTTAAATGTGGCAATTATATCATGAGCACAATTATTCTTATATATATATTATTATATTATTATTTTTGCCGTGAAACCTATCGATATTGGCATTCTAATATTGTTTAAACTTTCTACCAGGATACATTTCGTCTGTATTTTAGAATACCATTGACTTTAATATATATTGCAGTGAAAAATGTAGGCCTATAAAACCCGCTAATAATCAAGCCGTATACAGTGTATAAGAATAGGCAAGTCATGCCGCTGACAGCGACATCTGGTGCATGGAATAGAGGCTTCACCACTGGTCACGCAATCAACGCAATAGACATGATGAAGTAGGCCTAGCGATGTCTGACGAGTATATTATTATTTAAATAACATTAATAAATTATTGGATATTTAAAAGACAAATAAATGCTAGGTTGTTATGTAATGTTATTTAACTAGGCATCTTAAGTGTATTATAAACAAACGGTTTCTTTATAGCTGCTGAAGTAATTTGCTATTTTTGAGCGAAAATATAAGGAGTTAGGAGACACGAGACTGCGTATTTATCAAAATTTGGAATGACAAATCTTGACAGATTGTACGCACCGGTGGATAAAACGCACCAGGCCAAAAACGGGACCACAAAAGAAAAAAGTTGCGTACTATACAACGCGATATACAGTATATGATTTAGATATATATATATTCAAAATAGGCAAACCCAGTGATACATCACCACATTTAATAGGTAAGAACACAGATTGCTCAATATGGTCTTATGTCTGTAATATTATAAATAATGAAAAGGACCTTTTGAATCACCTAGATTTTTAATTTTTTGCATTTTTTGTTTGTTTTTTATTTCATTTTTTTATGATATCTTTTAAAACTAACAAAAAACGTGAGGAAACAATAACATGTATCATTTAGTCATGTTTCCGGTATACATTACATTGTTATTCTACACACATTGTTATATCTAATATTATCATTACTACTGGAATAAAAAGGGTGGTTGACCCCGGGTGGGCCTGTGTACCCAGTATTAACCCTGTGACCTTAATCTGCCGGGGGGGGGGGTTGGAGTTGTAACCTGGTGAGAGTTAGGTCACAACATTGTGCCAACGTTAAAACAACATTCGGGTTTTGCCAGCATTGCCAATCATCTTACAACCAATTTTAGTGTACAGATGGTGCCAGTATTACTAATTCTGTATCCTAATGGTCAAACTCATGGCACTGCATTTTTCCACAAACACTTCCACCATCACACTCGCTGTCGCATGGCCTGGAAATGCACTTAGTACAGCAGCAGAGGGACCAAAATTTGGAGGTTCCTACACCGGCTGTACAACATTTGTCCACATGTCTAGGTATGTGCGTTACGTTGGGGAAATAAAGTATAACAATTAACATGGCTATTTAAATAATGAACGTTTTACTGGCTTACATTTAATGTTGACAGTATTGTAATATGGTTTGTAGCAACTTTGAAACAACATTTTATCAATGTATTTGATTTTCCTGTTACTGATGGTCATATAATATCCATTAAATCTATCTGCAAATGATATGATATATCTGTAGATTTTAAAAGATGATGATCGTGATGATATCATCTCAAAATTTCTAAGCTGAATATTTTATTGTGAACATGCTGTTATTAGTTTGATCTTTTCTTTATCACTTTTACTATACAATATGGGATATTGTAATATGGGGAATTTTCACCTAAATGACCATACTGGCCGAGAAACACTTCAACCATCACACTCGCTGTCACATGGCCCAGAAATGCACTTAGTACAGCAGGAGAGGGATCAAAATTTGGAGCTACCTAAACCAGCGTACAACATTTGTCCACATGTCTAGATTTGTTCCAGGGGTCTCTTGCTACAGAATCTGGTTGATGACATTGCCGGAAATGGGGCAAGTTGAGAATTTGACACTTTTGTACACCTACGCCATTTTTAGATAAAATATTCGGTAAAATATTATTTTTACGTCGTTTTCACTTTATCACAATGTTGGGCCACTTATATGAAATATTGGTGGATTTATTTTTTCTATCCATCATGTCGTATATGTATGGATATAAAATAGTAAAAAAATATCTAATTTTGCTCTAGCATCCTACCTCGAGGAAGAAACTGTTTTGGCATATTGTAAATATGTTGAAAATGCAATTTTTCAACATTTTTATTTTTGGCAAATATTTTATAACAACATAATTCGTTTATTAGCTTTCAAGCATACCCCCAAAACGTTAACAGGGTCAGGGCCAAGGTATATGTGATTCAACTCTGAACATACCTTCCCTTGTAGGGTCACATTGTTTGAATTCAATTTAGCAAATTCCGTACCTGCCTTAGACATAATAACCGAGGCATCTCCACAGTTTCAGTGCAATTAGCAGTGACAGTATCAGTATTTGTTGACACATTTTCATCATTAGCTATACCAATAGAATAAATCTCCCAGATACTTCTGATAGCTGTTTCTTGGTATATCATGTATACACAAAGCAGAGAAACTTAACATACACATGCTTAGCTAGCAGAATGCCAGGATCCTGATACCATCCACCCAAACACTGTTTCCAAAGCCCTTTATCACCGTGACAGAGTCCACACTTCACAAAATGCCAATATTGATCTAACCCTACAAAAATGTCAATAGTTAGTTTATCATCATCACAACTTAGTCCTGAGTTAACCAATTCCAGGTTAGAAAAGGCAGACATTTTAGAAACTGGCACTTGAGGGCGTAACATGGGAGCACATATAGTTGGTCCGCACACACTTTGCAATATAGCGCGTGACATCGATGGCCTCTAAATAATTATCGAGTCTCTCGGTGTATTGTCCCCAATCTTCTTCTTCTGTGAAAGAATATATCGTCCCGAACGTGGCCATATTCAATCTGTGGATTCTTAGTTGATTTTGTCGCCAATTGTAATACCTTCTATTATTTTTTATTAGGTCGAATTATTACAAAAACACAGTCCTTTGGCGGCAACCGGAAGCGCCCATCAACATACGAGTCCAGGAATACTCGGGGAGCATCCATCTCCACAATTTGCTTGAAATTTAAGTTATGCTTTTATAAAACATGCAGCAGGCATGCTATCTATTGATGCATCTGTCAGAATTTTATTATATTATTATCATCTTTATAACTAAGGACCACAGGTAATCCCAACAAATGCAATATTCCTTACAATTTTGGTTTTATATCTAGGTCCTGTGTCTTAGTTTTCAGAGAATATGCGGGAGCCATTTTTTCAGGTTCATTATCACTAGTTGACATTCTTGTTTTCAATTCTGTGGAACTAGTATTTTTTTTTTTTATCATAATATCATCTAACATTTTATACTGAATATTTTAGTATAAACATGCTATTATTATTTTGGTTTTTAAGTTAAAAATATTTCTATGTAATATTAGATATACTAGAAAATGTCAGTTAAATGGCCATACTTGCCGAAAAGTGACGTAAAGAAGAAATTTTACTTACTTACTCATCAAAGAAAAATTTATTTTTCCTTCAGTCTTTATATTTATGATGTATGCGTAGATAGCCAAAACATAAGTCATTTCCTATTACAAATGCCTTTTTATTTTGTACATTTTGTTCCAATTAGGAAGTTTTATAAATTGTCTGCTTTTCAGCTCATTTTATTGCGAGCTTGTGTGATTGACCTCAGTACTATTGTCTGTGCATTTATGCTGTTATTAAAGTTGTTTGATTCTGCAGGTTTTCTATTAAACTAGTGTTCAACTGCAAACTGCGCATGCCTGGGACGGTCAAGTGTAGGCCAACAGTTGCCTATTGAGTACAGATTGACGGCATTTATATAGCCACTGAACTGATTACAAGATACTACTTAAACGAGACATTGATCCAATGCTGTTTTAATGCTAGGCCAACGTCTGCGACGCTGGCCCAACATTGAACCAACATTGAATAAATGTACAATGTTTGAGAGAAAGTCCTCCTGCAGCCCAGCAAACACAGGACATTTGTATAACATTTATACAACGTCGGCCCAACGTTTTCGACGTTGGTCTAATATTGCATGAAGTCATACAAATGTTTTGTGTTTACTGAGTGTCAATACAAGCTTTTTTGGGGTCAAGCAGTTTCCAAATCCCGGCAGTAATACAGTCAGTTTGTTTGCAAACCAGCGACCAAGTAGGGGAAAGGTCAAAGGGCTTTGAATTATTAACTCATAGATGTCGCTCAAGTATATATGAACTTGCTGTGATTTGAGAACTTGCTCTTAATGAGGCTTTGGGTATGAAACGCATATTTAGTGTTATTATGGAATAGGGTCTTAGCCTACCCACGGGCACTATTGCCTTCTGGGGGACCCTTGTCCCACGAATTTTGACAGTTGACCACACCTTCAATGTTACTTGTCCCACAAGCGATTCTAGACTCCTCTGCTACAAATTTGCAAAATTCATGGCAGTTTGGGTATTGACCCTGAGACATGTCATCAATTTCATCTTGCATATTAGCCTTGCTATTATACAAATGTCAGTCTACATTTCTGTCCCGTGTATTTGAAATAAGGTATGGATGTTTGTTTGCTAGCTTTTGATTCCCCTCGAGGCTGTTTACTGAGGCTTACACTTATCATAACAGCATTGCACTGCCATAAAAAAATCAAATAACTTACTATATACGAATGTGCCGGGGCTCGCTCACGGGTTTGCATAAAAGAAGTTGAGTCGAGGATGATTCATTTTATTAATTTTATTAATAAAAACTGGCAAAAGCCCTGAAAACATAATAAATAAAATACATGATATTGCACCGTAAACAATAGGTGTACAGAAATGAATTAATAATGATTGTAACAATATTTCCATCTTTGACAAAATAATAATAATTCATAAGTCGTAATAATACTTCCATCTTTTACAAATTAACAATACTCAAGTCAACTTCAATAAATTCACATTACTTGTAGCATAACAAACTAAACCGAATCGTAATAAAGTATCTAATTTAGCAAACACGTGTTAAGGAATTTATCATGAAACAAAGTAATAAAATAACAAAATAAGTAACAGCTTAAATCAACATATCCCAATATCATTAATCCTTACCCCGTCAATAAACCCAGCAACATATTCAGTGGTTAAATATGCAGCAACATAATGATAAGCCACCTGCTAGTAGTAGTACTTTTCGCTCCCATCCGTAGAGGTTCACTGGGATCTGTTCCATCTGTTGCATGGCAGGGAAGCACTAGTCTATAGCAATCATCCGAAGGAAGCTTTAGCCTCCACGTGTCTGGCCATAATCTTCGGGTGGATTGCAAGCGACATACCCTGGCTCCTCCAATCAACAGCGGTGCTAATGCAGCTTCTGTATCAGTGTAGGCACTGCCAGTGCAGTGTCACAAAAGTGCAGTGACACAAACAGATAATAGGGCCATATATAAATATAGTCAAGATAGTAGGCCTATATTTAAAGAAGCATTTTAAGAGTCAGATATATATATTACAATACTTAAACGCAGCTTTTAGATATTTGGCTAATTCACTAAGAATGTTGCACGATGTGTCTTGAAATGTTATTTTTTAAATTTTATATGGTTCTGATGATTTTGACAGTAGGGTGATAAGAATGTTTGTCGTATATCAATAAGGGTATTACATTCGAGTACAAAAGAGAATTCATCACAAATTTTATGAGAATTACAGAATTCACATGTTCTGTCTTCTCTATTGATGCCATAGTATCTTCCCCTTTCAATTGGTAGTCCATGGTTTGATGTTCTAAATGGACGAGAGGTACTGGGATGATTGCTGGTAGTAGTACTTTTTGCCCACATCCGGGGAAGGTCATTAGGGATCTGCTCCGTCAGTTGCATGCTGGACGGCATGGTACGGAAGCACTAGTCTACAGCAATCATCCAAGGGGAGCTACAGCCTTCTCGTATCTGGTCAAAATCTTCGGGCAGATTGCCAGTGGCGTACCCTAGACATGCCCAGAACCCCTTATCAGGCAAGTGAAGGAAAACTCTCTCAATAACCCACCATGCCATATCACCCCCCCCCCTCTCACATCATCATCTGCATATCATTTCATCACATCAATTGACTGCAACATTTTTATCGTATTACAATGTCACTTAAAAAGACCTTTTGTGCCGAAAAGTGACGTAAAGCAATGATTTGCTACTACTACTACTTTTACCACTTGTGCTATACAATATAAGATATTATATTACTTGAAATTTTCACTTAAATGGCCATATTGGCCGAAAAGTGAAGTAAAGAGCACATTTTACTTACTTACTATCTTCATTGCAGGCTCTGATGTAGGCCGTGGTAGCCTTAAATAACCGGCAATAGCGTGTTTGACATTAGGTCTCTCACGTGGGATGAATGGAGTTACCCAGAGGGAGTGATCCTTCCTATTGTTACTCTGGGGACTATCCGACCCGAGGATAGCGGAGCTGCGCAAAATGCCACAGAGTTTCATCATTAAATTGTACAGCGAAACTCAAGTCTCCGGCCGTCTGGGCATGTCTGGGGGTATATCCCCTAGACATGCCCAGAACCCCTTATCGGGCGAGCGAAGGAAAACGCTCTCAATAACCCACCATGCCCTATCACCCCCACCCTCACATCATCTGTACATCATTCATCTCATCAATTGACTACAACGTTTTTATCGTATTATAATGTCACTTAAAAGACCTTTTGTGCCGAAAAGTGACGTAAAGCAATGATTTACTACTACTACTACATTGCAGGCTCTTAAGAGTCAACAACGTAACAACCCGATTGTTTCCAATATTTTACATATTACTTGTCTGGGCACAATGACATTGTTTTCTGCTGTGTACCCAGCCTTATTGGAATACAGGGCAATGAGCGGGCTGATGTTTCGGCCAAGGCTACCCTGGATAAGACAAACTAGTTTTAATACATAGCATATACTGATTTCAAATACAACATCTCTTGTCTACGTTTTTATCGTAGTACAATGTCACCTAAATGACCATTTCTGCCGAAAAGTGACGTGAAGCAATAATTTACAACTACTACCTTGATGACATTTTGCGAGGTGAATGGATCTTTAACACCGATGGAACACCGAAGAGATGACGTTGTCTTATGCAGGGCCAGAATTGGCCATGTCTATTTCACAAACGGTTATTGATTGAGAGGAGAATTGCAACCTATGTTCTGCAATACTCGTCTCACTGTAAGACATGTCCTTCTCAGTTGTGCGAAATATGGGCATATCAGAAAGAAATATTTTTCGTTTAATTCCCTTTTTGAACTATTTAGGGACACCCCTACAGGTTTTATTATCCAGTTCCTTCGGGGAATGTAATTATTAGACTTAGTTTTGTAATTTTTACACAATCATTCCAATTTCATGGAGATATAGTGACTTGATAAGTCGTTCATTTTATAATCACTTCCATATTTTATACTTTTATTTTATTCACACTTTTATACTCATTAAACTGTGTTGTTGCGCCTGCAACAACATGTCATCAAACTTGTTGCATATCATATCATATCAAACGTTTTAAACTGAATATTTTAGTGCGAACATGCTTTTATTAGCTTTGTCTTTTTTTTCCACTTTTACTATACAATATGTGATATTGTAATACTAAGAATTTTCACTTAAATGGCCATATTGGCAGATAGTGAAGTAAAAAAAACATTATACTTACTCCCCCCCCCCCCCCACCCAACCTAATTATATGTAATATTTATTACAAGGCTATTTTTTGTGTTTTTGTTTTAGCGCCGCACCAGCCGCGACTAGACTGGCAGATGTGGTTTGCAGCACTCGGCACCTATGAACACAACCCATGGTTCCTCAATCTGGTCTATCGTCTGTTCCACAACCAGAAAGAAGGTGGGTTGCACCAAACACTG
Organism: Flabesymbios commensalis; assembly: GCA_964017125.1. Taxonomy (NCBI): domain Eukaryota; kingdom Metazoa; phylum Annelida; class Polychaeta; order Terebellida; family Flabelligeridae; genus Flabesymbios; species Flabesymbios commensalis. The sequence goes on from OZ024914.1 coordinate 4,358,971, forward strand.
CCACATGGATGGTATAATGTTGAAAGTAACAAATTTTTTTAAATTTCACAATCATATGGAAATGTGCACGTGATTTTACTGACATTTAAAATGGCTACCACAAGTCGACTTAATAAATATTTGTGGTCGCAAAAAAGTCTAACCTACTTTATGGCGGGGGACTTCAGGCTTCTTGTCAAAGGAATAGTTCTAATACGATCATTTGAAAATAGCTTTGCAATAATAGCACTCAAAATATAAGTCTCAGTTCAAAGGCACCCAATCTGTCGGTAGGTGGTGCTAGTGTCGTTTTACACAGTTTATTGTGTTCATAAAATGGCAGTCACTGTGACTGGGTCTGCCGCACAGTGAGTTAAGCAGCTTAATATCTTGTTTGCAGAAGGTGATATTTATATGCAGTAATTTTCTTATATCGGGCGAGCGGAGGAAAATGCTCCCAATGACCCACCATGCCGTATCACCCCCTCCCTCACATCATCATCTGTACATCATTCACCTCATCAATTGACTACAACGTTTTTATCGCATTACAATGTCACTTCAAATACCATGTGTGCCGAAAAGTGACGTAAAGCAGTGATTTACTACAACTACTAAATTGTCTGAAACTTTACACGGACACTCTTCAAGGAACTATTATACAGTGTAACCTTTATTATTTAGTCTCATGTATCGTTTTCCATATTTTAATTTCAAGTTAATATCATTTTTTGAAGGGTTTCATGATTATTTGATATATGATGGTTCAATATTTTACTAGGAGGAGGGTTGTCCCTTTGATGTCGACTACACTAGACATTCTGTATTTCTATTAGCAACTGTATCACCCCTGATAACCAGTTGTTGAAAATAAAATATGCTTTCAATCTTGAAACACTGATATATTTTGGGACTTAAATTTCACAAATAACACAAATTTCAGTGACTTGAAGTTGTGGATCGCGGTAGCGAGACACAAGTTCAAGTGGCTGAAAATTAACATCTCAGTGCTCTAAGGGTTAATGAACCATGTATGTTTGTTTTAGTTGTGAGTTTGCTGCAGAAGAATCCATTTCCAAAAACGCCACCGAAGTACATACGAGCCACATTATACCATTATAGGTTCACCAGATGGGATACACATACCACAGGGTGAGTATACATCAAGTAGTCCTTAGCACGTCACTACAGGGTGATATAAATAATATATGTTTAAAAAATATTTGAATCATTCTGAATATTTAAGTACATAACATTTTATAGTTCAGGCTTAAAGAATGATTCAACTGCAAGACGCGCATGCCTGGGACGGTCAAGTGAAGGCCAACAGTAGCCTATTGAGTACAGATTGACAGCATTAATATAGCCACTGAACTGATTACAAGATACTACTTAAACGGGACATTGATCCAATGCTGTTTTAATGCTAGTTCAACGTCTACGACGCTGGCCCAATATTGAACCAACATTGAATAAATGTACAATGTTTGAGAGAAAGTCCTCCTGCCCAGCAAACACAAGACATTTGTATAACATTTATACAGCGTCGGCCCAACGTCTTCGACGTTGGTCCAACATTGCATAAAGTCATACAAATGTTTTGTGTTTACCGGGCATGTCAATACAGCTTGGGTCAAGCAGTTTCAACATCCCCGCAGTAAGACAGTCAGTTTGTTTGCATGCAAGCGACCAAGTAGGGGTAAGGGCCAAGAGCTTTGAATTATAAACTCATAGATGTCGCTCAAGTATATATGAACTTGCTGTGATTTGAGAACTTGCTCTTAATGAGGCTTTGGGTATGAAACGCATATTTAGTATTATTATGGAATAGGGACTTGACCTACCCACGGGCACCATTGCCTTCTGGGGGACCCTTGTCCCGCGAATTTTAACAGTTGACTACACCTTTAAGAGGTACATCGGATACTACTTTCATATCATTGATCACAAGTTGTTATGTGTCACCATTCCCTTTTCTGTGATTTTTGTAAAGCTAACTGGTCCCAGTTTTCGGGCTGCCCATCTGTGCGCATGTGCGTGCGTGCATGTCTGGGAACTTAATTCAACATAACTTGAAAACCATTAAAGCCGTCAAAGCTAGACCGGTGATGTTCACCACAATCATGTACCAGATCAAGGGCTGAGGCATACATGTCGCCGTGTGCCGTCGACAAGCACTACTTTGATTTTATCTTACAGTGACGTGAAACATTATTATCACTGTTATATTTGTTGTATAATGTGTATGTTTTCTGGCTACATCACTTAGGCTACTTATTGTTATATTTGCTGTATAATGTGTATGTTTTCTGGTTTATGTGCTGCAATACTCGTCTCACTGTAAGACATGTTCTTCTCAGTTGTGCGAAATATGCGCACATCAGAAGGAAATACTTTGCATTTAATATTCTATTTGATCTATTTAGAGACCCCCTGCAGACTTTATTATTCAGTTCCTACGGAAATGTAAACTATATTATATGTTTTAATTATTAGACTTAGACTTGTAGTTTTTACACGATCACTCCAATTTCATTTTATTAAACTGTGCAAACATTTTAAACTGAATATTTTATTAGCTTTGTCTTTCCTTTACCTCTTTAACTACACAATATGGGATATGGTAATACTAGGAGTTTTCACTTAAATGGCCATACTGGCCGAAAAGTGAAGTTAAGCAGACATTTTACTTACTTACTTACTTCTGGTTTATTCAGACAATCAGATTCAGACGTGTGGACCCGAAAGCGAGTGAAGGAGTACCTGCCTGTTATCACTAAAGAAGAACCATCATTTGTCAACTACATCAATCACGCCGGGCTAGCTAAGGTTAGAACAGCACCGGCCACCAATATATTTAACTCTCAGCTGACTCACAGGTTCAGATTGTTAGCTTCCCGCCAATAATCGCTGGTCCCTGTGGTTTAGCACGTCCAGTACAGACTTCAGTCAATTCTCACAGCATCTGACAATTTTAACCATTTCCATGTCTGTGGTTGGTCAATTCCCACCATATCCTCCTGGTGACTATATATCAGTGCCTACCCTGCAAATGCGTAACAAGGAGCCACTGTTGGATCAATGTTGGACCACCGTCTACGACGTTGGCCTAACATTGACCCAACATTGACTAAACATCGCCCCCCCCCCCCCCCCCCCGCAGTCGTGTACTGATTTATAAGTGAAGCATAGATACTTAGATAGATAGAACAACAAGATTGGATCAACGTGCAGTATTTGCTGGGGTACATTCATCAAGCCACTGCCGGGGTCCGGCGTATCAGGATGGTTGCTAGAGTACATGTATGCATACGGCATCGTTGGGAAGGCAAGATGGGCTCATCTCAGCACAAGTCAGCACAGCCCATATCGCCGTACCCGACGATGCAGTATATATTTTCTCGTACGAATATTTATCTGAAACAGCAACATCAAATTTAGCAGTGAAGTGTATTGATGAGAGTGCGAGATGGGCTGATCTCACCATACGTCTCGTAGTGAAAGCCAACAGCATCAGTGCAATAATAGCACTTTTCGTCCACACCTGGGGGATGTCATTAGTGAACTGTTTCATCTGTTGCATGTTGACGACACAAGTCAAAAGGTGTCCCGGTAGTAAAAAGCTAATTAACATAACACTTAATAACTGTATCTTTTTTTTCAACAGGAAATAAAATCAAGTGGAAAGAAGAAGATGCCCACAATACTCCAGTACGTGTTGAAGGTGATAAGGTCATACTCGGGTCGGCTGGACGGACTCATGTTCTCTGTAGGACTGTTTGTGGCCGGCATGGTGCTCACTTTTTTTGATCCCGCTGTTAAGTTTATCAGGGACCCTTACAGCTGAGCAGGCGGACACAGTGTGGATAATCACTACTCACATATCACGTATTGTGGGTAATCATTTTTCAGATATGACGAATTATGGATAATCATTTATCAGATCTGACGTATTGCAGATAATCACTTTTCAAATATGATAGACGTATTGTGGATAAATATTTCTCAGATCTGACGTATTGTGGATAATCATTTCTCAAATCTGATAGATACATGGTGGATAATCATTTCTCAGATCTGACGTGATGTGAATAATCATTTTTCAGATCTTATGGACACATTGTGGATAATCATTTCTCAGATCTGATGTGTTGTTGATAATCATTTCTCATATCTCACGGACATATTGTGGATATTTATTTCTCACAAAGTCATGTGATGGACGTAGTGTGGATAATCAATTCTGAGATTTGATGAACATATCTTAAGATGATATCTGATTGATATTATGCAGGGAAAACAAAATGCTGACACAATACTTGGTTAATGATGAACCAGGGTCATAGACGATGGGCCAGCATCAACCAAGTATTATTTCAACCTATTTTCTTCTCAGATCTGACACACAGTTAGTTCCCCAGTAATGCAAACCCAGATGTTGTATTTTTGTGCTGCGCATTTACCAGTTAAGCAAGGTATAGAGACGAAATTCCCGTATTTCGTACATGCATGTCCAAAATGAGAAATTCGGGAATTTTTATTATATTATATTAACACTTCCAACGTTGATGGAAATAAAAATGTAGTTAAAATCTAGGAAGATGTAAAAATGTAAATACTGGTAACTACCCTCATTTTGGCCAGTCAAATTTTCGTTTATGAATGATTGTGTTCCGTGGTGAACTATAGATGTAAATTATCACATGCTTATTGGTAAGCCATAGATATGATTATAGGTTTGTTCACAAGAATTATGAAGATATTGCTCAATAAGAGGTTAAAATAATTTATATAGTGTTAGTATGGAAAGTAGATGTTAACAATAATGGCTGATGATGATAATTCTAATGGGTATGATAATATAGAATAATCCACTGGAATAGAATTCTATGACTGGCTAAAGTAAAAACTTAGAAAATTACTGGGTGTTTTTCGCTGATCTCTCAGCCAATTCTCAATTAATTTCCAAGAAAGTTTGTAAGCATTGCATGCAAGTATTACGGCGACTACCCTACAAATTTTGTGAATATTTCAAAAGTTGAGATCATTTGATTTGTAGTGGAATTTCGAGATTAAACCCGAATCGAATCAATGTGATATTAGAGGAGCGTTATTATTAGCAATTTATTACATGTCAAATGATATAACTTTTACACTACAAATTGTGATAGTAGGTACAGTAAGACTAGAAATTAATGCTTGACAATTGGATGATAAATTAGCGAAAACACATGCAACACAAAAGTGCAAAATTTAATGTGACTTTAACTATGCATGAATATCCATCTTTATTTAAAAACAGATTTGCTTGGCAGATACAGGTCCATGAACTGAACCTGTTAATTATGTGTAGATGTACTTATTGTTGCATAAGATGTGAATATGTAGCAAGGACTACTACAGGACTGTACTTATAATAAAGTATATATAATAATGTACATAGACGGGAAACACGTGCCTACATAATGAGATATATATCTACCGTATTTTCTGGTGTATCGCCCGCTTCAGTGTGTAGCCCGCAGAGGATTAAATTAACCAGCAATTGCTGCTTAGACAATATATACCCCGCACCGGTGTATACCCCGCGAGTTTCACGCCGCCGATCTGTGATCCACTCACAACACTACATCTGTGACAAACATTTTGTATCCTAGGGCTAGGCATATAGCAATGTCAAATCTAATATGTTTTAAATACATAGTACTTATGCCGACATTGTATATATTATATATATCCGTTTTCAAATATTTGAAAAAAAAAACATTGTACATGACAGGTGTTCAGCGCGGGTCAAAATTTGACGTCAAAAGACGATCCCGCTCTAAAACTATTTATTATGGCAGTAGATTCACAACATAGAAATTTAAATGAAGCGGAAAGAGGTAACTAAGCTATTTATGATGATTACCAATTGAAAAATACCCTTTGATCTCATGGTTTGTATTAAAATATTTAAAACGTCCTCAGCTTCAATTTGGGTTTTTTTTTTAATTCATGTCATTCTTTTTTACTTTGAGATGTGAATTGCTGTGAATTAAAAAAAAATAGGTAAAGTAAAAGCAAAGTAAAAGTGATGTGAGTGAGTAGACCCGTATGGGGGCATGTATCTTGCAGTCGTGTTGGCCTACTATTACATTTTCAGTTACCTAGTTATTTTACAGTGATACACACTTTCAACTGACTAAAAATTGCTGGTGTTTCTAAATTCTAAGTCATATAGTAGGCCTATAGCAATGGCACATAATTAATAAGACGTGTATATCCTTTAAAAACAAATTGTTGCATAAATGTTAATAAAAGCAGAGAAAGATTACAATAGATCTAGTCAGTTTTAGTAAGATTTACATTAAGATGCATTTACGTCAATTTCATATTGTCCCAGATCACGATCCCAGTACTTAATCTAATTGCTGTGTTTATTCCACATATTCTGGGTTGGTTTCAGTGATGTATATGATATGGTAAATATACATACCAAACCATTTAAAAATAACTAAATGTAATATAGGAATTTGTTGTGTTAAATATATATATATAAAAGTGGGTTGTGATATTATTGCACTGAGTTTGTTATTTGCCAATTATTTTACTTGCAAAATACCAGATTTTACATTCTAGATTTCTGTGTGAATTTTGTTTAAAGTTAGTTTTTGATGAAAGTTAGCAAGCATAAATGAGCTTTCATGAAAGGTGGACACTTAAAATATTAGATTTTATTGTATAATTTAACGTTTTCACACAGTTCGGGTGGGTATTTCATAATCGAGTTCTTATGCTCCATAGAAAGCAAACTATTAAATTGTATGAATTCTTTGCACCGACTCCTGTGGTGTGATGTGTGAAAAGGATTTTGTTTAAACTCGAGCCAGTGGCGGATCCAGAGGGGGCGCAGTCTTTGCGCCCCCCCCCCCCATTCAGGGTCCCTAAGAAGAAAAAACGGCCACATCTCGGCCGAAATATATTCCAGAATGCGTCATTTGAGGCCTTAGATTTCAAAATTTTCCTGGGAAGCAGGCCCCTGGACCACTCTAGAGCATAACACCCCTACCCAATCCACCCCCTCCCCACCGTCTGTCACTTGCTGGATCTACCACTGCGAGCCGCTGTTATTAAAAAAAAAATAGAAAAATAAACTTTACGTCTTCAAAGATTTTAAGACGAGCAAACTTGAATGTTGTTCTCCTTGTCTCGTTTTTTAAATAGCATTCATATGTTGTATCTGTTTCCTGGTATGTTTTTTCAAAGCTTGTGAAGATTTATAAGGTGTCATGTATCATTTTTTGTGTTCATATTATGAAACACAAGATCTCAACTCCTCTACCATAAATCATTAGACCATCAACTGTCATGTGATTATATTAGTTGATTATGAATATAGAAGTTCTTTGTTTCCCACTTTGTTTCTATTCAGCTCTTAATTCAATTACACTTTTTATTGATCTTCCAGTGTGTTTTGTTACCATAAATTATTTTTTTGGGGTAGTTATCGGACAAATAAGTATCCCCATTGTTGATCAGCATTATAACTTACACTTTTGTGTGAACATTTCTGTATTAAGGCTTCGATAGTGTTATGTTTACTTGTGCTTACGTGACTGTGAATGTGTCAACCAGGTTTAGGATAACTGCTGGTTGAATGCATAGTTTCAACTTTCGAGCAACTTATTGTCTGTAACGTCATATGCTGGATTACCGATTCTTAACCAGTACAGATCTAATTTGGCGTAGATCCATGTACTGGATATCATAAGCATGAACACTTTTCATCGCGGGGACCGTCTTCAAACGGCGGAATCTGACGTCTAGATACGTCAGATTCGGATGTCTAAAGTCGATCCCCGCACTTTATGATTTCAAAAAACACTGTTATTAGTTTGATCTTCTCTTTACCACTTTTACTATACAATATAGGATATTATATATCCTATATGTAATACTTTGTAATTTTCACCTAAATGGCCATACTGGCCGAAAAGTGAAGTAAAGAAACCTTTTTACCAACTTACATACTCAAAAAACACTGTGGTCTCTCCATGGTTTATACAAGACTTATTTCAGGGTCCGGTTCTAAGGAGTTTACCTCAAGTTGATTTAATGTCGACGACGTTTGTCCAATTTTAAACAGCATAGTTTTAAACAGCATAGTTTTGCAATAGTCACGGCAAACAGTTGATTTGCCACCTGAATTTCTGGTTAGATTACAATTTTGTTCATTAAAAACGGTATTTTTTGGTTAAACAACGTCAAGTGGGTACACAATAGACAATAATTTATTTTGTGTTTCTTGTTATTATCGAATCTGTTTACTCAATTCGCTGGATTTTGTGAAAACATCAACCCACATTATACACTCTGTCTTTGACTCTGTTGTCTCTATTTATGACTGTGAAATGGTGCTACATGTACTACATCTGTAACATATCAAGTCATGTCTCGACCATAATAAATACCATATTACCGTTATCATGTGCTGTTTATTTGCTTAATCTCACTAAATATATTTGTTAGCTCCCGCTGTCACCATAGGTGAGACGGAGGGAGCTATGGATTCTACCTCCGTTCTGTTTTTACCTCTTCTTTTGCCTATAACTTTGCAAGAAAATAAGCTAGGATAACAATTTTTGGTATGCAGGTTACTTCCAGGTGGATAATAGACGGGTTAAAATATTTTTAATCAAAATTCAATATGCAAGGTCGCAGAGGAGAAAATGATGATGTTACGGCGTTGGGCCGTCCGTGAACATTTCGTTTCCGGAGCATATCTCTGAAAGTACTTGTCCGATTGTCTTCAAATTTTACACACAACACTTCTAGGGGGTCTAGTTGTGCCTTTTGGGGTATATGAGCTTTGACCTACTTTTGGTTCAGAACTATGACCTAATTAGACGTTTTGACACACACTTAGTTTCCGGAGCAGATCTTGAAAAGTACTGGGCCGATTGCAGTCATATTGCACGTACATGTTCTCTAAGGTCCCTAGTTGTGCCTTTTCAGGTTTTTGGACCTTGACCTTAAAGTTGACTCAGCACTTTGACCTAATTTATAACATCGGTAAATCCGACTGAAATATTTTACGGAATATCATGAAAACCGCTCAAGATAGCTACACCATTACTATAAAACAAATTGTAAGGTTTCAGGAGAGGATGCATCTTGAAAAATTTCAAGTCGATAAAATTCAAAATGGCCGCTCATCGGCCATTATTCACCTCGACATGCCTGATATTGCGTAATATCATGAAAACCGCTCAAGATAGCTACACCATTACTATAAAACAAATTGTAAGCTTTCAGAAGAGAATGCATCTTAAAACAATTCAAGTCGATAAAATTCAAAATGGCCGCCTAACGGCCATTATTCACCTCGACAGGCCTAATATTGCGGAATATCATGAAAACCGCTCAAGATAGCTACACCATTACTATAAAACAAATTGTAAGGTTTCAAGAGAGGCTGCATTTTGAAAAAATTCAACTTGATCAAGTTCAAAATGGCCGCCTATTGGCCATTATTCACCGCGACAGGCCTGCCATTGGGTAAGCCATGCTAGATAGCTAACCATTACTATAAAAAAAAATGTGAGATTTCAGGAGAGGATGCATCATGAAAAAATTCGACTTGAACAAATTCAAAATGGCCGCCTTTCGGCCATTATTCACTTTCACATGGCCGTTTGGTAAGCCGTTCTAGATGGCTAGACCATTACTATAAAACGAAATATGACATTTCAGATGAGGATGCACCTTGAAAAATGTTGAATTATTCAAATTCAAAATGGCTAGACCATTACTATAAAACAAAATGTGAGATTTCAGGAGAGGATGCATCTTGAGAAAAATTGACTCGTTCAAATTTAAAATGGCCGCCTATCAGCCATTATTCATTTCACATGGTCGTTATTTAGTAAACCGTACTAGATTGCTAGACCATTACTATAAAACAAAATGTGAAATTTCAAGAGAGGATGCATCTTGAAAAATTTTGACTTGATCAAATTCAAAATGGCTGCCTTTAAGCCATTATTCACTTTCACATGGCCGTTATTTGGTAAACCGTGCTAGATGGCTAGACCATTACTATAAAATAAAATGTGATGTTTCGGGGGACGATGCACCCTGAAATTTTTCAACTAGTCTCTATCGAATTCAAAATGACCGAAAATCAGCCATTATTTATCTCGATTGGCCTGATATCGGGTAAACCGTGCCATTTCAATGGAGGTTTGCAATCTCTGACAGACTGTCTAGTTCTTATCTTACTCTTCTGAGACTGAGCTTCTTAGACCTAGTTGTCTTGCGTCTTGATTTTTTACCTAGCCTAGGACTACATTAATAACCCTACACAAAATTGCTTAAATCAAATTCTAATTCGGAGCGGGAGCTCCTGGACTTATCTAGTCTTGTTCTTTATTTGTTTTAATATAAATATTAATTTCCTATTATTAGTCTCTACTCTCAGCCACATTAAATTTTATTTTATTTTTTTATTAGCTATCTAGCACGGTTTTTAACATACACGTATTAGGCATATTAAGTCAATAATGGCAGCAAGTAAGCGATTTTTAAATTGATCGAGCTGGAATTTTTCAGGGGATAGTCCTTCATTAAACCGCACATTTTGTTTTATAGTAATGGTCCAGGTGTGGTAAATTTATGATGTGACCCAGCGAGTCTCGAACCGGCAACATGTCGCACCACAAGCCAACGCTCAACACTGCTTGCTTTCCTACACTCTTCCTCCTTTTCTCTCGAGGAGAGAGGCCCGCCGCGATCTCATCGTCTGGTGCCGTCAACCACGTTCCCAACACTAGCTGCCCAACCCCACAAATCGTTTCCTTGCTGATAAATTTATGTTGGGTACCAGTGAGTCTCGAACAGGCGACCATTCGCACCACAAGCCAACGTTTTACCATTCAGCTAAAGGTCTAGACGGTAGCTCAAGGGCTCGACCCTGCTTGCATTCCTACACAGCTATCAGGCAAAGTTTCCCAGTTATTAGCAATGTAAAAATAAGTAAAGCTATTTTGGCCTCGAGATGCGGGGCAGAAAGAAGGTCAAATGTCATAGCCCCCAATATGAAAGAGCCCCCCCCCCCATGAATTTCCAAGATATGCTCGGAAAATTAAAATGCCGGCGGACGTCCAGGGTGATGACATAACCCCTCGCCCCCAACTTATTTGGGCTAAGGATAAAAACAACTAGAAGCATTGTAAGAAACAAACATAAAACAACCCTCTACAATGGCGGGTAGCCATTTGACATGTTGTACCTGCAAGAAATGTTTCTCAATTAATTCTCAATTCAGAGGAAACCTTTTTAAATGGCTACTGGGTGAAAATAACCTCTCCCCATACTTGATTGCATGTTTTTCGTGTTCAGGGGGTGGGAATGACCTAAAACATCCAATAAGGGGTGTTTCTCATGAACAGTCGTTAAGCGTGCAATAAGGGGTGTCTGATAAGTAGGCCTATAATGAATGCATTTTTTATAATGAATGAATGTAATTGTTTTAGGCCCCGTTGATAATTATTAATAAGTTGTGTTATTGTATGATTCATAGCACCAGAACAAAATTGAAGAGAATAATGTTTAGATATACTTGTTGTTCTAATGCATGCATTGTAAAGAAAAAACGAGAAATGCCTTGTTTTGTTTTTTTCAAAATGGACATGCAGAATCGGGGGTCTTCATTCCATCTTTATTCAATGGCAAGTGATAAGAGATTTTTTTCAGGGAGCTCGCGATATTTAATAGTCCAGTCAATGTATGGTCAAAAAATGACCCCACCTGGAATTATTTTTTATGGCAAAGTATTCAGACAACATTCAGGGATTCCAGAAAAAAAGTCGACATTTTTAAAACACCCTTTAAAGTAGAACCCCCCCCCCCCCCACATGTTGATTTCAAGGAGCATACTCTGCCTAGCTGTAAAATGATTCCATATCTATATCTATCAAATTGTCTATTTATGTAATGCAAGCCCACATCACTATATAAGTCTATATCGGCCTGTTTAATGTATAGAACACTTTACTCAGAGCGTTTCAGTGAATTACCACATTGAACTTTCGACGCCAGCTGTCAACCTTAATAGCTCAATAAAAATGTGAAAAGACCCACCACAAATTGCACAAGTTTTTTTTACCAATCAGCTCAGAATCATCAATAGAAAATCTGCTAAAATCCAATCAGTTGAAAGATATCTAATTTACATGAATCCAAGAAAGCCGTCAATTCTAATTATACGATTTTGCATCAAATATACATGTAGGGTTGTGGTGAAGGGTTTTGGTGTTGGAAATTATTTCTTGTAATATTATGATGATTCAGAGTTATGTTCAAGGTCAAAAGATCAATTTGAAGGTCAAATTTATGCGCAAATATGGAATTTAATTTTGGCTGGTGAATCTTTTTGTTGGTATTAGTGTGGTAATTCAAGGTCATTTGCAAGGTTAAAATGTCCATTTCAATGGAGAAAAATGCGAAAATATGATTCATAAAGAAAATAGGAGCCAGTGTAATACCTCGTTTTGATGTTATTTTGACTGGATGAACTATATATGGTAATATTTCAAATCAATCATAATATTCCCACTAGTTAACAGCAGCAAAAAAATATTTCACATGTCTCTTGTAAAACCGACCATGGAGCGTGCTACCATGAGAACAATGATACTTATAAACTGGGAATGTTATGACATATATCTGCATGATATGTAGGCTAATACAACTAATAAACATACACAGAAACAGATCCTCTGACAGCCACATGATAGAACGACTTAATATATATTTGGCGACCTTCAAATGAGCAAAACAAAAAATGACCGCCAAAACCACCTTCGAAATTTAAAATGTTCACCACCAACACACAAATAAAAAACGTTTTTTATGCAAATGAACTATAATATCATAACCAACATTTATTTATTAAAAATATAAAAAATAGACCATGTAATACGGCAGATTAGGTTAAAAGGCATTCGAAGTGTGTTTAAGCACAGTATATTCTAACATGCTTTGATGCGCTTAGTTTTTAGAATGACGTCATTATTTTAGTAGTAAATATGTAAAATGACGTCCATCTTGTATTTTACGATACATTATAGGTCAGACGATGAACAATAAACATCAAAAATATTTGTTTCGGCCCTGAGGTCATACAACATAAATTAATTTAGCAATTCCGTGCCACAAATAAAAAAAAAAATTACATTTCGATAGCCATTTTGTTTCTTGTTCATTTGAAAGTGAATTCCGCGGCCATTTTGGATTTTTTCTTTCAAATTTACTCGTCTGTAACGTTTATTCCTATTGCACTGTGTTACCACAAACACCTCATATTATAATCAACATGTTTAGCAGTAGGCCTATACCTATAGTAACAGTAAAAACATCAAAAACTGCGGTTGTCTTGGATTTAAAGGTCAAATAAAGGTCATTTATTTCCAAAGACACACGAAAAAAATTATCAATTAAAAATAGTGCAGAAACCACAAACTGTCCTTTTATGTAAGTCAAACCATAAAAAAATATAATTTGCAGGTGAAGGTCACCAAATATAGAATGTTATCCCACAGATTCAAAATTAGCGAACATAAACTATGTAAAAACAATTGGATAAAAAAGTATACACGTTTCATATTTCAGTCCAGGCTAAATAGACATATTTTCATGAGAGGCTGCGATGTACGACATTTATAAATATAAATAGCACACATTTTTAAGAATAAACATATCTGGGTTCAGATAACATAGGCCAGATATGGATTTGTCCAACAAGTACGATTTATTATGTCGTTATCTTTGGCCCTGTTGACTAGTTTGTTTTGTTGTTAATTTTGATTATCGTATAATAAAAAACATGATTGAGCGTACGTACGTGGAGAGACGACTATTTACTCTACTGCGATGGGTGATGTATAATTAGAAAGGAAATTTAATTATCTGTTATATATCGTATGTGCTGATTGTTTAATCTGAAAATCAATGATACACTTGCCCATGTGTTTCTTGTAATATTTATCAATTGTTTACCATGGGACATAAAGGGTTGGTCCACCAATTTTTACCAACTTTGCCGCATTGGCATCCCCAATATTCATATTCCTTAGATTCATACACATAATTTGGTATATCATGCATCTTGTTAAAATTTTATTTTGGGTCGTGAAAAAAATCTCACAATTGCAGAATCCTTATATTTTGTTACATTTAGTAAGTTTAACTTGACCTAATGACACTGAAAATGGCCTTGGAACATCAAAATAGTATCAGGTTTTTTTTCAGTTAAAATCACACCAACAATTCGGCTTGTTCGAATACGGATTTGTTAAAAGTCATATGTTAGCTTACTTGACCTTGAAATTAACATTTGACCCTGGATGACCTTGAATAATAAAATAATTGCTAGAAATAGGAATATCCTATACAAAACACCCTAAAATGGGGTATTACATTTGTTCTCATTTCTATTTGTTAAAATTTTTATTATTATTTTTGGCTATGAAATTCACCTTTTGACCTTGCATATGACCTTGATTCACCAAACGAATAACAGAAATAGATTATCCAGGCAAAATTAAATTTCAAAAGATCTATTACACTGGTTTATTTATATTTGTTAGAAATCACATTTCACATTTGATATTTTAAAATTGACTTTTTGAACTTCAAGATGATCTTAAATCACCATAATATTCACGGATAATGATTCTCATGTCTTACACACACCAAAATAGAGATATTACACGTATTTCCAGCTTTATGGTCGACAAATGGAGGCGGCCATCTTGGATTCATGGGAAAATGGTGTATTTCCACCTATTAGATTTATTGGATTAATGTCTTTTCTTTTGTTGATTCGGAACTGTTTGGTGCTTTAGTTTTGGTCATTCAGTGAATTTTAATAGATTTGGCAATTTTTATAATTCAGTTTTTTTTTAATAAAAAAGTTTGGGTGGTGAAAAAAATCTCACAATTGCTACAGCACTATTAGTGTATATATCCATCATTGTGTCATACAGAATGCTCTTATAACATGCATCATATTGGTATTTTAATAGGCGTTGTCAAATTCAAATGTACTATCTTAAACCCATACCTTTTCGAATTTCAATGCAGTAAATACTTGCTACAAGCACTTTCAATTTGTTTATCGGAGGTACAACATATTATAGTTGTGATATAGTTATCTATGTTTGTTTAAAATAACAAACATGCTTTCACAATTCAAAATCAAACAAAAACAACTATTTCCTACTTACATAATTATTTAAAAATTATATCCTTATATTTTGTTACATTTAATAAGTTTAACTTGACCTATTGATACTGAAAATGGCCTTGGATCATCAAAATAGTATCAGGTTTTTTTCAGTTAAAATCACACCAACAATTCGGCTTGTTCGAATTTGGATTTGTTAAAAGTCATATGTTAGCTTACTTGACTTTGAAATTAACATTTAACCCTGGATGACCTTGAATAATAAAAGAATTGCTAGAAATGGGAATATCCTATCCAAAACACCCCAAAATGGGGTATTACATTTGTTCTCATTTGTATTTGTTAAAATTTGTATTATTATTTTTGGCTATGAAATTCACCTTTTGACCTTGCATATGACCTTGAATCACCAAACTAATAACAAAAATAGATTATCCAGGCAAAATTAAATTTTAAAAGATGTATTACACTTGTTTTAACAATATTTGTTAGAAATCACATTTCCACACTTGCTATCTTAAAATTGACTTTTTGAACTTCGAGATGATCATAAATCACCATAATATTCACGGATAATGATTCTCATGGTTTACACACACCAAAATAGAGATATTACAGCTTTATGGTCAACAAATGGAGGCGGCCATCTTGGATTCATGGGAAAGTGGTGTATTTCCACCTATTAGATTTATTAGATTAATGTCTTTTCTTTTGTTGATTCGGAACTGTTTGGTGCTTTATTTTTTGGTCATTCAGTGAATTTTATTAGATTTGGCAATTTTTAAAATTCAGTTTTTTTTAATAAATAAATTAGACCTATTTTTTTTTTAAATATGATCCACCACCACCCCCCCCCCCCCTCATTATATTTTAGTATGCTTTTTATATGTTATGTAGCTATCCAAGTAGATTCACATGCCATCAAGTACTCCCTCTCCCCACGGGTTGATGAATTTGTATACAAACTTTGATTGTGTGTGGCTACAATTCAGGCCATACAATAAAATAGCCCGTTAAGTTGGGGGACAATTGTCACCGGCATCTAAAAATATTTGGACTTTAAAAAAAATAGTACTTTTGGAAGTTGAATTAAATACTATTATTCATAATTTAGTTGGTTTGATATTGAGCCACCATTACGCACGTAGTTGATTATCTACCCAGCAAACAAAAGACATTAACCCGATGTTGTTTTATTGTTGGGCCAGCGTCGTAGACGGTGGCCCAACAATAAAACAACATTGGGTTATTGTCTTGTGTTTGTTGGGTATAGCCTATCTGGCTTCACACAAAAGGGTTATAATTACAATTAACCCTTAGAGCACTGATGGCGACCATAGTTTTATTTCTTTATTTTATTCCTTAGAGCACTGATGTCGACCTCAGTGGTATTTCTGTGTTTTAACCCTTAGAACACTAATGTCTAGCAGTGTTTTTTGTGTATTTAACCCTTAGAGCACTAATGTCAACTATAGGTTATTTCTGTGTTTTAACCCTTTGAGCACGGATGTCAACTATAGTGTTATTTCTGTGTTTTAACCCTTAGAGCGCTGATGTCGACCATGTGTGTGACCACACTTTACACAAACAAAAATGTTTCAAATCTGTAAAACTAATATAAGACTTAATTTTACAAATCCGAGTAATTTTCAGTCACTTGAGGCTGTGGATCGCGGCAGCGAGGCACATCTTCAAGTAACCGAAAATTTAAATTGAATAGCCCAGAGCTCTTAGGGTTAACCCTTACAGTGCGGGAATCGACTTAGATGTCTAAAGTCAGTCCCACACTGATTCAAGTGAAATATTTATAATGACCGTAGGCCCATAACATAGGTATTCAAATGAAGCGGAAAGAGCTAACTAAGACATTTATGATGAAAAGAACACTTTGTTTTCTTGTTTTATATAAAGATATTTCAGAGTTTTAAGAGCAATGTTGTATGAATGTTATCTGATGCACAATGTTACCATGGTTACTGAGGTTGGATGTGTTTATCTTGATTTTTTCAACAACAATTATCACATATAATTGAATCACCTTTATTTTAAATCCGAAAATCCAAAGAACAAATAAGGCAAATTATTACAGAAACAATGTACAGTATTAAGGATAATTTATAGGATTAAGTCTTTGACAAGATAAAAACACATTACATAATCTAGCCTGGATATGGAACACATCATATTAATGTATGGCACTAGGTAGATAAATAGTAATTTACCGGAGCATTAGATGCTGTGATGAAATATGCAGTGAGCTGTTATCTCTGACCATTAGGCATCACGAGCACACATTATAAATTTCCATTTTATCAATTCCAAGATGCCACTGAGTGCTACAAGCCCCATCCTCGAGCGGGTGAGAATACCTTTCTTAATCTTATCAGCAGCTGTTTTATTAGCAGATTAAATCAGCTATTGGGGATAAAATGAGTGTTTAAACACCAATAATTGCAAATTTGAGGTTTTTAATTAAACAACTATGAGTCATTTTCATTAACTTGTGTTGTGGGTCGCAATAGCGAGACAAAATCAAGTAGAATTTTTTTTATTATTATTATTCAGCGGGTGAATAATTAATTCATATCTCGGGTGAAGGATTTATAAAAAAACTCAAGTACAAATAAATAAAGTGAGAAGATTTGATTGGGACATTAATTCACATATTTTTAATGCATTACATTACATAGGTGATGTATTACATTACATAGGTAATGCATTACATTGAATAGGTGATGCATTACATTACATAGGTAATGTATTACATTACATAGTGATGTATTACATTACATAGGTGATGTATTACATTACATAGGTGATGCATTACATGGTAATGTATTACATTATATAGGTAATGTATTACATTACATAGATGATGCATTACATTCAGTGTTCCCCACAGAAAAAAAAATCATCCGGTCGTTCTCACAAAAATCTTAACTTAGCGCGCGAGCAGCGTAATAATATGTTTACTGTTGCGCGCGCGCGCGCGCTAAAAAAAGCAAAGATTTTTTTATTAAGACACAATAAAGTATAGTAGTTAGTAGGCCTATCACTCACTCACCAACGCGGTGACACTCTGGTGAGTGACAACGTGTCGTGGTGACTGGCAACGCTAAGGATTGTTGGCCCGTCAACGCTGTTATCACACTCTCTAGTATTGCCAGCTCCGCCAGCGTCGCGCCAATGCCGGCTCAGCGCTGTTAGCGTGATATAACACTGTGACCTAACACTCACTTGCTGTCAGCTCTGCTTCCCAGCAAACACGAGACATCTACCCAATGTTCGTCCAATGCTGGGCCAGCGTCGTAAACGGTGGACCAACATCGGGTCGATGTCTCGTGTCTGCTGGGACATCTATGTTATTTAGCATACAGCCCATGACGGGTGGCCAAGAGAGAGGGGGGTTATGGGGGGGGGGGGGGGGTAGCACGTGTATGTGTACATTTTGTGTTCACTGTACACCGGCAATATACGCGCACACCAGTCTTACACGAACACGCTGATCGCTAAACCAACACAGTATGACACCAGAGGTATGACGCTGGCGACAGGAATATTGGCTAATCTACCAGCTGGATAACAGCCGGATGTGACCTATTACATGCTGGTCGGCATAAAATTCATCCGGTCGGGTTGCCGGCATTTCCGGCATTGTGGGGAACCCTGACATTACATAGGTGATGCATTACATTACATAGGTTATGCATTACATTACATAGGTGATGCGTTACGTTGCATAGATAATGCATTACATTACATAGGTGATGCATTACATTACATAGGTGATGCATTACATTACATAGGTGATGTATTACATTACATAGGTGATGCATTACATTACATAGGTGATGCGTTACATTACATAGGTGATGCATTACATTACATAGGTGATGCATTACATTACATAGGTGATGTATTACATTACATAGGTGATGTATTACATTACATAGTGATGTATTACATTACATAGGTGATGCATTACATTACATAGGTAATGTATTACATTACATAGGTGATGCATTACATGGTAATGTATTATATTACATAGGTAATGTATTACATTACATAGATGATGCATTACATTACATAGGTGATGCATTACATTACATAGGTGATGCATTACATTACATAGGTAATGTATTACATTACATAGATGATGCATTACATTACATAGGTGATGTATTACATTACATAGGTAATGTATTACATTACATAGGTGATGTATTACATTACATAGGTAATGTATTACATTACATAGGTGATGCATTACATGGTAATGTATCACATTATATAGGTAATGTATTACATTGCATAGATGATGCATTACATTACATAGGTGATGCATTACATTACATAGGTGATGCATTACATTACACAGGTGATGCGTTACATTGCATAGGTGATGCGTTACATTGCATAGATAATGCATTACATGACATGGTGATTTGGAAAAGATTAACAATTCAATAATAATTACACAATCTTTTTTTTTAGTTTGAAACAGACTTGAAGAACAATTAATGCACAATAATAACAGGTGTTGTGCTAAGCGGCCCTGGTGTTGTAATACTGTAATGTCGGGAAACATAAACCCGATTTTATAATATGATATAATGAAGTGAATATCAAGTACTTCATCAAGGACTTTTCAAACACAGATTTATCAATAATATGGATGAAGTTTAATTAATTCCAATGCTACATAATATACATCAAAATTTGCAAATGTTTTGTTTCAATTAGTCAAATACAAGTCATCTTTACTTACTTTACTCTTACAGCGCCGGTAAGGATTTTAGATGTTACATTCTGACGTCTAAGGTCAATCCCACACTGTAAGAGTAAAAACTATTTGTAATGGCCGTAGACCCATAACATAGGTATTCAAATGAAGCGGAAAGAGGTAACTAAGACATTTATGATGATTTCAAATTGAAAAAACCTATTGGTCTCCATGTTTTTTTACAAAAATATTTAGTGCTTTAAGGGTTATGGTTTGTGAAAACTCATTTTTTTACTGTAGCGCTTAAAAGGTTAAATGATATCTAGCACTTAGGGATTTTATATGACAGTACTCGATTTTGTGGAGAGCCCGGGTGCCAGAGGCTCTCATATTTACTACAGGGCTCTCTATTAGCTGCATGACTGTGCCCTTGTGGCTCGCCAGATTTTTGCCAAAATTCTTCTATTTAACACAGATCAATTTATTTTGGGCACTCAAATGAAATGATGGGCTCTGTAGATTTTCTAGGTGGCTGCCCTGCTGGCTCTCACCTTAAATCTTTCAAAATCGAGCACTGAATTATGACTCGGTAATTTTTTTTCACTGTGAGGTGCAAATTGCGGTGCAAATTGTCCAGAATAATATGTAACTGCCTCTTTAAATGAACTTTCTTTTTTAAAACATTTGCATCTCAAACTAAACTATACTAATAAAGTCTATATGGGGGAAATCTTACATTAAAGTCAGGATAACTGTGGCAAAAATAATTCTGTTTTCTTCTAAATTGTATGTAATTTATGTATACATTAATACATAAATTATAAAGGTACCTTTTGGTCTCTTTGTTTAAATAAATATATTTCAGTGCTTATGGTGTTAATTGCGACTCTGCAATACATGAGTAAATTAAATGATGAGATGAAGGGGGGAGGACTCTCTGGGCATAAAGTGTTTTCCTTCACTCAGCCAAAAAAGAGAGGTATGCCAGAGATTAGACAACAGTTCAATATGGAAATACCTCAAGTGTAATTCTAGTGATTCACTTATTAAATAGACTGGGTGATTAAACCAACATTGGGTCAGTATGTTAGGACTGCTCAGAGACTAATCCTAGTCAGATTATCTCAAAATACCAGCAGCTTCAATTGAACGGGTTCACAATAAAATGGCCTGATTTTTAAATTGAAAATTAGTGAATTGAAAGGGCGAATTGCGAGGTAAACCAAAGAGAGATCTGCCAGTCAAGTTACTGGTTTAACTCTATGGTATACTGCTACAGGCCCATGGGATCATGAGGGCAGGGGGAGGGTGGTGTTATGATCATAATACAAAATCACCAAATTAGTTCTCACCAATCTATGACACAAGACCAGCTGAAATTTAAAAATCTCACTAGCTGAAGATCAATTGGCTGCATTAGGCATAATTCTTTGTTGCACGAGATGGGAAATCAGGGCAAATTCCCTTGATAATAGGCCTAGGCATAGCATCCAGATTTATGAGGTCTGGGATTGGTCGTTGGATGACTGTACAGACACCAAGATGGCTCAGCAGGTCCAGCTAGAAGAAAGAAAATGTGTCTTGTATGCTTCAACATATGGATCAGCAGATCGTCTGAGACGTTGAAATGACAGCAGTTGACAGAAATGAGCGGCTGCATTAAGATTCTTCGAAGTATAGTATCGTCATTTGAAATGTTCTGGAATAGGGCCAAATCTCTACGACAAAAACCCCGCACTTCCTGAGGAAAAGAAGCACTCCCGGTCGATTTGAAACAGTACTATTATTGTAACAGTTGAGGAGTATTACCATACATTTGCGATGGATCCCTTGATGCCATCACTAAGAAAAGCTTCTTTGAAGTACAGTATCATCATTTGAAATGTTCTGAAATAGGGCAAAATTTCTGGCAGAAGAAAATTCATAACCTGAACTGAGGAAAAGAAGGATCCCAGGTCAATTTGAAACTAGAGCAACACCTGATTATCCAGCAACAGTCAAGAAGTATAATTGTAAAATTTACTATGCATCCCTTGATCCCATCACTAAGGAAAGAATCTGACAGAAAGATTCAGCTGCTCCATTTACACAATTACCACGAGTTACTGTTGACAACAGCAGAGGGTGAAGATAATACAGATTTACTACAGTGTGAGTTCCAGGCACTTAGTCACACATAGAAATTGATGATCTCACAAGTGATCACCCTTGCCAAGTAACATGAAGATCGCGTTTGTCACTGATCAGGAAATTATACTGCCATGATACAACAGTCACATCAAAGGGTTTGGCTACTCAGACAATTTTGGACATCTAATCGATAAGTTTTTATGTTTGTACTTATCATCAATCAAATCACATTTAATAAATTTTTTATACTGATAACTATATTTACATATTATATGTTTTCTTGTAGATAAGTGATCCTTATACATGTACCAGATGATTGTCCTCACAAATTGACATTTAACAACATGTGAAAACAAAATAATGGTAAACATTCCGCCAACATAATATTACTTCATGCATGTTTTTTTGCATTCTTGCACTAATTCACTTTAATCCGTACATCACCCCCTCCTCCTCCCCCCCCCCCCCAGAAGAATCAGGAATATATGACCAAACAGCCAAACAGTTTGAAGCTATGCCACTAGCAACATTTTTCACATATTGCAAGACAGACAGGAAACAGCTTCAAATGTATCAATCACAAAAAAAATGATTTGATAAAGTAAGAGATGCATAGCAGCAGCATTGAGGATTGATGCCATAGAAAAACATGGCTCAACTTTATCATTAAAGCTTCCCACGGAAAGATTAGGTACATGTGTATCTGGTCTTGAATGCATTATTTGAAAAAGATATTCTTTGCATTGGACAGAACAAACAAAAACTAACTGCTATAAACGCATTGTAGAAAAAGGACTCGTACGTATTTTTTTCAGACCCTGCCGAGATTTAAATCTTATTTCTTGGTTTCAAGCCACAACTGGACTGACCAACCATAAGGGTCAGTGTTTCTTTCAGATAAGCCCTCAGTCATTTAGGTTTCCACCAGTCCATAATATACATCGTTATTCAATACAATATATTTTCAAACAAAGTGGGATTTTTTAGCTAAATAAGTTTGACAAGTTTGTAGGCCTACATAGCTACAAGCTACATAGCCAGAAGATCAACATTGAACATGCTGTGTGCACACATTTCATCTTCTGATAACTTGACAGGCATCACACTAGACATATGCGCTCTAATAACAGGTACTGGTATTAGCAATGTTTCTGCACTTCAGTGCATTATTTGAACGGAAAAATATATTCTTTGCATTGGTCAGAACAAAATACAAGCACTAACTGCTATAAATGAATTGGGAAAGGAGGACCCATATTTTTTTCAGGAATTAAACACGGCCAAGATTCAAATCATAGTCATCGGGCTGGTGTTTCTTTCAGATAAAGAGCTCAGGGTCATTGAGCTTTCTATAATATATAACCTTGTCATTCAATACAATATACAGGGTATTTGCAAGTAGGAACACACACAATAGGATTTTAGCTAAATAAGTTTGACAATTTTACAAGCCTACATAGCTAATAGAAGATCAACTTTGAACATGATGTATACACACATGTATCTGGTTTCGTGACTGGCATTACAATTTAATACTACCTCATCTCATGTCATAATACCGATTAGTGTGCTTGAAGCACTGATTAGGAGAGTAATGTGTTACCATTAAAATGATAAATTCACCAATTTATAAAATTTAAATACACTGTACGTATATAACATACATCAAAATTATAAAATGCACTGGATACAACTGGACAGTAACAGATTCCTCGTATAGTTAGATTGTTCTCTATTTTTAAGTATATAATTATATTGAATAAGAGAATGGAGGTGGCAAACATTTTTAATTGCCAATTTTATAAGAAAATAATTGGAACTATGCAACTTTTCACCTTAATAACCTGATGAGTAATATACTAAAAAATCAGTCTCACTACCGTCTTAAAGCAGAGACCAACGACGACACAAACAATGGAAATAGCCCACCTCTCAAAAATAAAATGCTGACTAAAAATTAAGTATGTATTAATTATTATTTAATTATAATTAAATTTCTTTTTTGTAGCTGAGTTACCACTAATAATACTGTTTCGTTTTAACTTTACTCACTGTAACACTCATCCACTGACTTATATTGTTTGTATAGTATGTAATAATCTTTATTTTCAATGTACACTGTTTATATGTCTGTATATGTAAGGAGTATGAATGAATGTATGAATGTAAGGAGAGCAACTAGTGGCCATGCGGCTGTTTGCAAGCCTGGGTAAATGAATGAAGTTTAAACAAAAAGTAAGTATTCATCTTAATCAACTACTCAGTCAGCTGTGTTGGCATATTTGGCACTGCAAGACCTATTTGTGACATTTGGGCGACACATGGTGAAGTTTGATTTAGTTACGACTATAGTTTTAAATCAGTTACTGCATATGAAACGAGTGCTTAAACAACAATATTATCAAATGGTTGGTCTCAAATTAAACAAATATGAGTAATTTCTCATCCACTTGAAATTGTGTGCCATGGTAGTGAACACAACTTCAACTGGGTCAAAATATAAATTCCATAAATTAGACTATTGATGTATGTCAAGCCCATCTAGCTTTAATCATTAACTCTCTCAGCGCAGGGACCATCTTTAGACGTCAGAATCTGATGTCTGCAGACGTCAGATTCTGACGCCCAAAGACGGTTCTCGCACTGAAAGAATTTAAACTTTTATAATGGCTGTAGAACCATTTTTTTCAAAAAAAGCGGAAAGAACTCACTAAGACATCTATGATGATTTAAAAAACAACATTTGGTCTCCATGGTTTACAAAAAAAATATTTCAGTGTTGTAAGGGTAAAAGTGTGATTTACAAATAAAAACACTTCAATTTCTATTTTGAATGACATTACTTTAGGTTGCATATTAATGTCTTTGTCAAGCATGCTTTAATAAAACCAGACTCAAGATTTGACAAATTATAAATTATTCACTCATTTGAAGTTGTGTTTCACATTTATAGGAGACCCAACCACAAGTCTCTGAAAAGATAATTTTGAAAACTTGAGGCTCAAATGGTTAATTCATACACATGAATTCAATTTAACCCTTGCTTTAGAGGCCCTTTGGGGTTAAATGGGTAATTCAGTCATGTGAATGCAATTTAACCCTTTCAAGCCTGAATTTCCCATTTTCATAAACTACAAGCCGCAAATTGCTATCACAATTCTCGACTTGTAGTGGATGAAGATGATTTGGTTTAAAAATTTAAGAAAATTGCCATGAATTGGTAAACCAGTTTCATGGAAATTATCATTATAAAACCTTTAGTTGTTGGAAAATTAAGTCTGCTTACAGGGATGTAAAATGATGCTTTAATGCATCGTGAGGACTTAAGGGGTTAACAAAATGAGTTGTATATTTACCTAGAAAGATTATTACAAATTTGTGATTCAAAAATGTATTCATTTCATTCACATACAATTGTTGTTATGCATGACACCCACTGAAAAAATACTCTGTGTTGTGAAATTTAATTTTTTAACAGCAGAGAATGTGTTAGGAGTTATCAGATAATTTTGCTGCAGCTATTGAGTTAATCATTTCCTCCAAATCATCAATTTCTTTTCTAAGTTCATCCTCTTTCGCCAGTTTTTCAAGCTGGTTTTTCTCCAACTTGCCTCCTTTCTTTTGTTTTTCCTTCATCTGCTCGATTTGTGTAAGTTTCTTTTTAAGTTTACTAAGGTTTAAATCCTGCACAAGGTGGGGTGATCCAGATGCAAGCTTTGGTTTCGGTGGCTTCTCCTCCACTTCCGGCTGCGACTGAGGTGTTGTGCGTTTAGTTAAACTTGCCAATATCGGCTGCAGCTCTTCATCAGATATTTGTGTTTTCACACCGTTCACCAAATCTGTCAATACCCAGATCTGTTCTCGTATTTTGCCGGCTGTGGCGTGATCTTTGGTCTCCTTGGCTATATTAAGCTCCTCTCGTAGGAGCCTAAGGAGCTCCTCGGGGCCTGGTGTACCATCATCTCGCTGACCGGTCTCCGTGGCACCTTTCGTTTGTTCTTTCTTCTTCTTTCTCTGTTTGTTCTTTTTAGCACTTTTACTCATTCCAGCCACATCCATCCTTATTTAGTTAGTTGCTCTTGAGATTATTAAGGAAATAGATCAAAATCATCTGATAGAAATGTCTTGAAACAATCCGCTGAAATTTGGAACCTCCTGCGAAAAAACAAACATATATTGTCAATTACTCAAACACATTTTGTAGATTTTAATTTTGACATACAAAAAAATAAACAATTAGAAATAGGGGCTCAGAAAAAATGTACACTTCAAATGCTAATCATGAATAAAAGTTATCATTTGACTTCTTTTGCATTATTTTTCGTCACCCATTCAGACATGTTATTGCAACGCAATAAAATTGGCTTAAATCACATTTATTTCATTTTTCACTATACAAGTTATACAATGAAATAAAAACAATCAAAGAATTTCAGTATATAAATTCAAAGAAAAAACTTCAAAAACATCATTAAATAAGTCTAAAAGAAACAATTGATAAGATGCCAAGTAGCATCTGTTGCACAATCACTAAACTGGTCTGACAATAATTGATCGCCACTGTATTGGATTGTTTGAAAGGTTAAGCCAGCATCGCTGTGTGTGGACCAGCAATACACCAAGAGTGGGTCAAAGTTTACTTTTTTCCCAGGCAGTAGAGAGAGGTGGGCGTGTGGCCGTATGCTTATTTGGGCAATGCCAACTGGTGGTTCACTGGAGACACCATTTGTCAACATTTAGCCAGCCCTGTGTCAGCATTTTGTGCCAGACTTACATTCAGTGAAGACGCGTTCCCATGAGGAGAGGGAGAGGGGTGGTGTTGCTGACTGACAGGGCTGTGTTGTATCATAATTATGACAGTGTATACATGGCGCCGCGATGTCTATGAACACAATATACTGAAAACTACACGCTGACATCCACGTGTGCAATAGACATTATTATTTATATAATTAAGCTCGATGTATCTTTTTATCACATTTTCTCAATGATTTAATACATTGCAATGTGAGAAATGTTTAATTAGCACAATGTAGAATAAACATTAGGACTAATCATATGAGCATCAAATTGATTCATAGGGCATATTATAATAGATGAGAATTCAGGGCACAATATAATGGCATTCCGGGCATCTGAGACAACCCATTTTGCCGCAGGACAACCCAATGTCATTCTCAGGGCTTCCGGCGGATAACCAGTCAAAAAAATTTACAAAAAGATGTGCATTGTTTCTGTGTATCGTGCAGATTATATTGTCACAATTTGTGTGTTTTAAAACAATATGGCACGGGCTGTGCTGCTTGTAAAATCGTGAGACAGGCCACCTTCTATATGTCCTAAAATTCGGACAAGTAAACCATTTTGCGGACAACCTGAAAAGTTGGTGTGATTTTCTGGCGGACAACAATATTTTTACTTAACTATTGCAGGGTTCCCCACAGAAAAAAAATCATCTGGTCGTTCTCTCAAAAATCCAAACTTAGCGCGCGCAAGCAGCATAATAAATTGTTTATATTTGCGTGCGCGCGATAAAAAATCAAAGATTTTTTAATTAAGACACAATAAAATACAGTAGTCCCCTTCTTATGCATGGACCCATCATGCCATCTCTGAGCGCATGCATAAGAGAGGTGCATGCATAAATGGGGGATGTAAAATTTTTGAAAACCAATTAGTTTGATGTTTATATTTTTATGTTATATTAATGTATCATAAATAGTTCATGGCAGGCCCTATATCAACGCATCATAATCCATACTTTTTATTATAATTTTCTTTTCTTTATCCTCTATTTTGGCTTGTAAATTATGTTTAATCACATGACAGGAATGCTTATGATTTACCTCCAGCTTTGATATTTTGTTTTGCAAATAATTGTTGAAACTTTGTATGAGCAGCTAGCTGTGAGGCTATGTTTAACAGCAAGTTTAACCATAGCGTTCACTGGGAAAGAACAAAGGATGTGGGGGCGAGGCATTTATTGCTCAAATTATGCTTATCACACTATCTGGGCATATATCAATCTAGCTGTATTAACACTAAGATATGTTAGACTAGCGTTCTGTGTTATTGGGTGGGGCCAACCATGTAACCACAGTGAGGAGCTATAATGTAAAGATGTTCATTAGCACGGCAAAACTATGTCTGAGGCAGGAATAATCCAGTAAACATGACCAATATCGCCTACTGTAATTGTTGGTCCAATGTCCAAGCTGGCCAACATTAAATGAACATTGTTTCAGGGTCTGTGTATCTGTGCACAATGGATGAGGTGGGGGGGGGGGGGGGGGGGTCAGCCACATTTAGCTCACTGTGTACATGTAGCCTCTAGAGCACACTGTTTATGGCAAGTATACATGTATACACCCCTCCCCTCTTATCAGTGCCTGCCGCCAGATGACGTAACAGGTGACGGCAATGAGGGGGGAGGTGCGCTCTCTCCCGTTTGAGTGGGCGCTAACCGCTAAAACACAGGGTGACTATTGGAAAATCTACCATCTTGATGACCAGATAACAGCTGGATGACACCTATTACATGCTGGAAATTGTGTTTTGAGAGTGATTAGCCATCATTTGGGGGGGGGGGTCATTGCGGTAGTTTTCGCGCACCTTACTAATACTGCACACATTGTGCACAGAATACAAGTGTATGAATATTGTGGGTCGTACAGTAGTATGATTGTTATGTCTGAGCCACTTCCGCTTAGATAAAAATATACTTCCGGGCCTATTCGGAATAGGGAGCATAGAGCATTTCAATCTCCTATGTTTCTGAGGGAGTTTTCGCACACTGCATTGTGTAACAGTGTGAAGACCCATGTTGCATATATATAATTTTTCATTTAGTTTGTTTAAAAATGGATTCAGGATTTCTTCTGGCACATGTCTGTTTTGACTTCAACCTGATACAACCATCTGCAAAAAAATTATAAAAAATTTTTTTTTGACTGATTATAAGTTTAAGAAGCCAAAGAAATCAGCATTTTCTGGTCTTAAGAATAAAAAGGAGCTATTTTCATGGTGGATGAAAAAAAAAAATTGTCGCGAAACTAAGCAATATTGTAGGTAGATTTATTAAATTTTAAAATTGTCCAATAAAATTATGCTGAGCCTTTTTTTGTAACTGCAGACATGCTAAAAGAAATCTTTGACCACATTCCACAGTCTTCACTGAGCAAGAAAAATGCTGTGCTAGATCAAAATCTGAGCTAAATTATAAAAACGTCCAAAAGATGGCACCTCAATATGACAATCTGTTATGGGGGTAACAGAATCCAAAACATCACCCAGACACTTGAACTTTTTGAAGCAGCTAAAGAAAACTACCGAGAAGATGCCGCTGTTGAGAGTTTTGTTTTAAGATACAAGTAACAAGTCGACTATTAACGTAATAAGCATAATATACCTAATATTTTCTAACATATATTTTGGCGTATTCACAGTACCGGGCATTCAAGGTTCCCTATTTATCTCTAAGTAATTGACATGTTAGGAAAACAACTCCGCACTCGAGACATGTTATTATGTTCCTGACCTTAGGTGACGTTTGGGTCCCGCTTTCTGAATATTCGATATCTTATGACCCAAATGTTTAAGGTACGCCTGTCAAGGCGCTGCCTCATTACGGCAGACGCCGGGTAACCCGATCCACCCATGACGCTAGCAAGATGGCCGCCGTGCGTCATTTGCTGACGTCAGGAGCCGGGCCTGGGATATAAGCCCGTGTGCGAGTTGTGCGCGATCTGTCCTACTTCTGCTTTCTTCTGGGCTTTATCACGGGTGGTTCCGTAAGTGTTATCGGACCGAGCAATGCCGCTACTATAAGAATGGCGATGTAACCATCATGTAATATTCATCTATGTATTGGACTATTTAATCACTATTAAACTATGTAATCATGTAGAGTCGGTGGTTCCTGTTTATATAAGGGACACAAGCCCATGAGCGGAGCCCTACCTTCAATACACCAGGGTACCCAACGGGTGACCCGCAATACAGTAACCATGGTTCGTAATAGTGTTTGTCCAGTTGTCCAAGACAAACAAAAATCGTCACGGACAACCAAATATGAATCTTTGGAACATTTATCCCCGAAACAATGTTGCCACTGAACACGCTGACATAGGCCTACGCCGTACCGTGGCACGCAGCACATGGCAGAGTAGTGTCATATCAGAGACAGAGTTAACTAGAATCATGTCTGCTGTCATGTGTGTCTGACTGTTGACAATGCTGTGTGGTAGAAACACAGTAGGCCCCCTATTTAAATTTTAGGACTAAACAGAACAATTAGTTTTCTTGAAAAAAGCTTAACATGCGACATTGGAAATAAATCAGTGCTGACGCCACATGTAAACTTGTATTCATCGATATCGCAATGCCTACACACATTCCTCTAGTCAGTGGGGAATCCCCAGGTTTCCGTTTCCTGGGGTTGTTCCCTTTATTGTCTTCCCTTCCCCTCCCTGTCATTATGACTTGTGTGCAGACATGGGGTCGAATACATACAAATGTAATCGAATATGAATACAAATACATTATAAAGTCATGAATATGAATACGAATACAAATACTCCATTTTAAAAATGTATTCGAATACGAATACATTACTTTTCAAATGTATTCGAATGCGAAAACGAATACATTTAAAATATTTCAAACTTGAAAATATCACTAGTGATATAAATATATATCTATGTAGGCCTACATATGCTCAGTATGTGCATAAAATCACTGAAATAATATGATTTCTATCAAGTCTTTAAATGTTATAAAACATGTTAAATTACCACTCCCTTAATCATTTAAAATGTTAAGTATCAAGTTTTATTATAAGAAATGTTTCAAATGCTTGTATTTTGCTGTATACTAACTTGTGTCAGTAATTAGTACATAAACCCGCATAGATTAAGTTTGGGAATAAATAACAAAGATAAAGTATATAATTTGTAGAAATAGTGTGTTTTTATGCATTGGCAATATATTGGTGCAACATTGCATTACATGTAATGTCTGGAATGTAGGTACAGCATTAAATTGGAGCCTGTTTACTACTCGTGAAATACGATGACATCTCGGGCTCCATATAAATAAATATATATAGATCTGCATTTATACAATTATGGTATTTAGTTGTATTATTTTATTACATAGAAAACATATTTATATTGTTTTAGGTGAATAATGCATAGGGCTATTTTTTGTGCAACATAATTCTAGAAAATAAAATGTGGTCCCATAGACTTTTAATGAGACGATTTTAGCACCGATAGGGTTAATTGCATAGTCATTGTTAAGTTGACAATCTGCGTCTTGGCTGAGGTGCTCATCTGTGTGGATTATTTTCCACGCACCGGTGGCAGGTGTCAAGACGTGTTTCTTTGTTCTTTGGCAGACCGAGCAGGGCTGGTCAGGTGAGGGGGGGGGGGGTAGGAATGTCGGCCGCGGTTTGTAACCAATCAAATATTGAGCTGTTGTCACAAAATAGAGGGTGAATGGACTTTTCTAATGGCGGTGACAGGGGAGGGGCAATGTCGGTCATTGTCAGCAGTCTGGACATTCTGTGGCCAATCAAATTGAACGCATGTTATCACAAACAACGAATGTCATAGTTTTTCTAGGCCAGGACGGGGCTCGACAGAGGAGGGGCACTGCAAGTATCGTTTTTTTAATGTAGGCCTAAACGCCCTAAGATCAACCCATTCACTGCTGACTTCACTGGTGTTGATCTATTATCTGTGCTTTATTGTGTTAAATGTATCTAGTATTTACAAATAATTTCTTTTTCCCCATAACTCCGCCATTTTTTCATTTATCACCTTCAAATTTTCCCGAATGATGTAAAACAGATGGGGTAGCCCAAAACTATATTATAATTTTTCCTCACAACCCCACCCCTATTATGGCGTTGCCATGGTAATCAGCTTAAATAAAATTTTCCTAATTTTTAGTTTAAAAACAGTTTTTGTTGTACATTGAATTTCAGAAATATAAATAGGAAATTACGTTATATGTTTTCTAAAATAATCCATGAAGATATATTTCTTTTACAGAACAACTATCTGATACCAATAAGAGAAAAATCAGTTGCTAGGCACCAGTATTTCACCCTGAAGAATCACACATTGAAGACATTATACACTAATAATGTTAAAAGTAAAACCCTGTCAATAAGATATTTTTTTATTTAGCTTTGATAGAGATATTCAACATATATCGCCATTCAACTGGGCAAGAAATCCTAAAAAGGCCCCACACAAGTACCCCATACTGGTTGTTGCCATGGCAACACAGCTATATATATAAAAAAGGCAAGCAACACTGAAGTTAAAGGTGCTGTGCATCCAGTTATTCCATGAAATGATGAACTGCATGTTGTGTGAATATTTTACCTCAAATTAAACATCTGGACCCCAGGTAAATACCATTTGAGAGGGAAATCTGTTGATAAGCATCAGTTTAACACCACTTCAAAAGTTGAGAAAAATACTTCATTATTCAATTTCACAATAAATCTGCCTGTCCCCGCTTCCTTATTATACACTGTATTTTCCATAATTGGTCCAAATTAGTAAAATAGACAAGTAGTCAAAATACACATGAAATCAGGACCCTAAGTTATTTCCGCTTCTAACCGTTGCCATGGAATCTGGAAAATTAAAATGTTTTAATAGTTCAAAATTACCTAAAGTAAAGCAAACTAATGTATTGAGTTGACTAAATGCTTTTGTTCTGTCTAACTGATATTTGAATCCTAAGTATTCACCCCACAGGAGGGCGAATATGTTTCTAAGCGTCAGTATGTTTACTTTCAAAATATGACGTCTTATTCAATTTGCTGTAAAATAAAATTCAATGTTATGTGTCATTTTTGAATGATGAATTTTACGTAAATTTGGTCAAAAAATAATTCTAATAAACCAGATAACCCTCACAAAAAGTGGTGCCCCCAGTTGTACCCTTTAGCTATTGTTTCCATGGCAACACATATATCATATGGGGTATTTTGTTAAATTTACCAATAAATAAGGCATGCAAGACTGAAAATAAAGGAGCTGTCTATCCAGTTTTTATCCAGAGCTAATGCATGGCATGTTGTGAGGATATTTCACATCATATTGAACAGCTATACCCTTGATAAATACCATTTGAGAGGAAAATCTGTTGCTAACCTCCAGTTTTACGCCCTTTCGATAATTGAGAAAAATACTTCATTATTCAATTTTGCAAAGAATCAACCTAATTGTCACTGTTTCCTTATTATACTAAGAATTTTCTTCAAATTTGGACCAAGTAAGTAAAATAAACATGTAGTCAAAATACACGAAAAATCAGTACCCTAAGTTATCTCCCCTTCTAACCGTTGCAATGGAAACATAGAAATATAGGGTAATTTGACAAATCTGTAAAATTAAAATGTTTTAATAGTTCAAAATCAACTTAGTAAAGTGAAGCAAATTAATGCATTGAGCTGATGAAATGCTTATTTGTTCTGTTTAACTGATATTTGCACCCCAAATATTCACCCCACAGGAGGGGAATATGTTGCTAAGCATCAGTATGTTTACTTCCAAAATATGACAGAAATTAGGATTTCAATTTGATGTAAAAAATAACTTTATGCTCATTTGATCAGAAAATAATCAAAAAAGCCAGATAGCCCACACAAAATGTGGTGCCCTAAGTCTTACCCTATTATTATTGTGTAATTTTTTTCTTAATTACCAAGAAATAGGGCATGCAAGGCTGAAAATAAAGAACTGTGAACCCAGTTAAACCTTGAATCTGATGAAATGGATGTTGTGTGGCTATATTACATCAAATTGAACATCTGTACCCCAGGTAAATACCCTTCGAGGGGGGAATCTGACATTGCTAAGCATAATAGTAGAGCTGTTTAGGAAAAAAATCGTTCACTTTTTTCTACAATTATGAAATTTGGCAGGTATGTAAACAAATTGCATACTCTTTGATATTAGATAAGGAGACAGGCTCAAAAATGTTGTTTGAAAAATTCTTATCAAGTATAATATACGGTATATATTATTATAATATTACTGTTCAGTAGATTATTTTATAGAGCTGAGAACAAAATGATTTGTTGAAGTTATGACACAGACAGGCAATATTGCATCAGAGATGGCCGCCTAAACTAACGCGAAGTCAGATTATCACAATTTCTTTATAATGAACATTTTTTTTTGACATGTAACTTTCGTTCTTAAAAATAAAATGAAAAACTTCTAATGCGCCTAAATCCGAGCTCAAAGCGCTGCAAATCCGAATCAGGTTCGTTATCATTGTCCGTTTGCCGTTCCAATTTGTAGATCCAGCATACCGGGACACAGAGGATTTAGGATGGAGAAGCTTGGCCGAAATATCAAGTTTTTAATTTTTTCCGAAATGACTGAAGATTTAGATTTTTTAATCTCAAGATGGATACCATTCCAGAGCTTGGGTGGGGAGGCGCAACCGAAAAAGCCCTTTCACCCATCTTGGAACTCACTCTGGGAACAACCAGTTGATCATGATCTGAGGAGCGGAGATTACAGGTTCTGTTTAAAAGTTTAAGCAGATTATGTAGATATACTGGTTGACATTTATGTATTACTTTATATGTGAGGGTGCATATTTTGGATTTTATTCTGAAGTGAACAGGCAGCCAGTGTAGGGATTTCAACAAAGGTGTAACACAGCAGAATCGTGGTGAACGGGACACAACCCTGGCCAAGCAGTTCTGAACTATCTGCAGCTTGTTTATTTCGCGATTTAGGATGTTATAGAGGATATAATTAAAGTAGTCTAGCTTGCTCAACACTAGTGAAGTTGCTATTGTCTTAGTCACTGCCGCTGTTAAACATCTGCGCAAGCAGCGCAGATCACGTATATGATAGTAGCACGATCGACTTTTGATATATGTTTCTTAAAATTGAAATCCTTGTCGAATTCTACTCCTAGATTTCGTGCTGAATCAGTTGGTGTTACATCCTGATCAAGTTATTTTGTAGTGAAACATTTCTTAAATGTGTCTTGTTGTGATTTAGTGCCTACAGTGGAGCCTGCTATGAGCAGCCACCCTTGTGACACAAAAAAGTGGCCTTTCAAGACAGGTGGCTGCTCATAGGAAGTTCATTTGTATACAAAATGTCATTTTGGGGAATGACCAAGTGGCCTCCCATAGGAGGTTGGCTGCTCATAAGAGTGGCTGCTCATAACAGGTTCTACTGTATTAGTATAAATTATTTCTTGTCAGGTTTCAATTTGAGTTTGCTAGCTATCATCCAGATAGAGAACAGAAGAGAGTTCCTATCATCACCTCTTATCTTGCCTCTGATCGAAGTATACATCTTTAAAAAATGTATAAATTAGGTCTTAAATTTTAAAAGTATGAAATCAAAATCAAAATTCATAGGGGTGATTGCTATATACCAAATAAGGATGAAATTTGATGCTGGCGGCTTGGAATGTGAAATGTTCAATGCAATTTTACGAGCAACTGCAAGTTAGAGGAAAATTGTGTCTGTCTTTTCTACCTATTATATATCATAAACATCAATGTATGATGAGTGGGAATAGACCACATAAGGAAGTTACCGTATATTGCTGGCTAGTAACCGCAGTTTATAACTGGAAATATGTTTGGTAAAATAGCTAAAAAAATCGAAACTTACGGTGCAGTTTATAACCAAGCATTCTGTGTGAGCCATGACGATGTTGGATGGAAATAGGAGTGTTTGCCGGATCTGGCAACCAACTGATAGCCCGGGTATCGTCACCTGCATTGGTGTGAGCTTTGTCGCCTGACTATGAAGTCAATTACCCATCTGTGTCCAATGTGAATAATAATAATATGGCCTATATGCAAATTGAACTGATGTAAATCATGTAAATTGCAACATATTATTCTGCTTTCAGCCGAAATAATAAGTTATAAATGTTCATAAAATTTCACGATGGTGATTGATTTTAAACGTCACATGGGGGATAGGCCTAATAGGAATATCACGGTAGTCTATTGTTATTGTCCATAGGGCTGAGATCGTCGTCATCACAGTCTAATTGGAGCTGTAGAATTACAAAGCGAAGGGCGGCGATAGTGCCGTGGAAAGCTAATAGGCATTAACTGTTCACTTGTAATTACTTGTAGTTACTTCCTTTTGGCTTTGTAAGACATAGGGATGACTGTGAGAGTCTGTGTCTCCATCTGGTGATCAGCAGTCTGTAGCATGTGTTGAAATGTAAGCACTATCAACTAAAGAAATTTGGGTGCTATAAGCCCATTTTCGCATGGTTACAAAATAATGCGGGCATCCATGTTTTAAAAGGTTATGTTATTGGGGGCATAGATCGTCTATGTGACCATTTGTTTGTGAATTTTAATTGAAATGTGTTATTTGCCCTGATTTGAATCAGAATTTGAGAGCTGGTTCCGGCCTTCTCGACACTACCATTAATGCATGAATGACCCTGTCACACCCCTTGTACCTTCGGGCCTGTGCTCATAGTCATCTTCACTGCCATTGTCAAAGATAAATTCCGCAAAATTGTCTTCTTCAAAACCATACCGCTGGGGCGGTCTAATAATCTGTTTTGGCATCGTAAATGGTAAAAAAGGAAGACAACACCAGCCACAGACATGACAGACGACCAATATGAGAAGCAGATGAAAGTGTTGGGTAGGCCTAAACAAGTTGCAAAACAAGTCACGTGCCGCGCTACGGGAATCCCCGGGGAATCCCTGAAATCATGGAGCACCATTGCCCCAGCAAACACGAGACGTTCGCTCAATGCTGGTACAACGCTGGGCCAGCATCGCAGACGGTGGCCCAACGTTGTACCAACATTGAGCAAATGCTTCGTGTTTGCTGGGCATGTGCGCTTATACGCGTCGCCCGTCGCCCGCACAGCACAAGCGAAATACGGCGACGCTTTAAAGCGTCGCCCGCACTGAATGAGTTAAGGGAGTAGCTTCTTGTCCTGTCTCAGGTTTGTGAAATCAGCCATGACCAATGATTTGTTTTGTTCAGCTGTTTTAGCGTCAATTAGCTCAGGCACCGTATAGACACAATTTGGTTTTATTAGTGTTAAGTCAAAACGCAACGAATTAAGACACAGAAATATTTGGTCAATTGCTCTTTTTCACAACTTAGCTGTCCATTGTTTTGCGTGTGTAAGATCACAACAAGGAGAAACAAATAAATTAGTTGTGCCTGTTTAAAAAAAAATTCATAGTTACAGTAATCCACTAATCCGGTACACGACGCCTGCGCAAACGTTATGTAAATAAGCCGGAGCTTGCCGAAATCGGCCGAGGACTCCCGAATCACAGCATGCTTGGTAGGACTTAATGTTGGGATAACGTTGGCTAAGGTGACTGACAAATGAGAGTACAATCAATACCACCATGACCGCCGCGGGTGCCTTGATTAGGGGCTGGATGGGTCAGCAGTTTTCCCATCGGTGATTATTATACTAGACATTTTTTTATTATTGCTTGGCATTGGTAAGATACTAATATATGCAGTTATAATATGGTTTCGTTCTGTTGATGATTTGGCAATCAACAATTGTGTTATTATTCAATTACAGATCTGAGTTATTTGTAGCACATTCAGTCACTGTATTTTAGTCAACTATCTGTAAAAATTGCGCTGAAACGGAATGAAACGGAATTCACCAAAACGTGAAACGGAAAATCATTTTTTTTGAAACGGTAAATCATTGGCCCTACATGAATACTCAAAAAAATGTAATTGAATACAAATGAATACGAATACTGAATACAAATACCCCATGTCTGCTTGTGTGTTAGACTTGCAGGTATGTTTTGATAATCAACGTTTGATAGGGGGAATCGCAACAAAAAGGAACAGCCATGCACATGGTAAGCAGTTGCTGTATCGGTTCATTAAGGGTAGGTATGATAGATCGTGAGATACTGATCTGCATTGTCATTCGAAATTAGTTTATGCAAATATTGTATTTTCACCACTTTTAAGCATGGATATAGTTACTATCCCATGTTTTACCCGATCTTATCCCAATTAGGAGTGCCAGTCCAATGGTGATTCAATAAGTAGTTCGACATCCTGGGTATTGACCCGACGCTGGGCCAGTTTCTCACAACAGTGTAGGTCTATCAATGTCAACTGTGCCGCCGTTATCACGTCAAATATAGCATTGCTAAGAATCAAAGCCACCTTTTAAAGACTGCAGTCATGTAGGTCTAGTTTGAATACATTAAGCGATCTATAATAGGTTACAAAATTGTTTTACAAACATATATGCCTACATAATATTAATTAGTGGCACTAATTAACTGCACAAACAAAAAAATATGTAATAAAAATCAGCTAGAAATCTGGTAACGCTGCCAAATTTTGAAGGTCGTAAGACGTGTTAAACATAAAGTTGGACGTCACAGGTCGATAACAATATAGGCCTAGACAATAAAACTGATCTGTACAAAAAAGTAGTCTGTTGATTGCAAAATATCACTCTTTCCAGGATTAGGCCCAGCTAGGAGCCGCCCTGAGCAAAAGCATGCAGACAACCAGAAAATCGGGCGAACAACCACATTTTGAAAATGTGGTTGTCTGTTGGACAACCAGACTTTCAGCCCTTATTACGAACCCTGGTAACAGTAGCAAATATACAGAATATGCACATAACAATCAGCAATTTATTTGGGCATAGCCTCCAGCCTTCAATTCTTTTTTCAAAGGGTCAAGGAAGAACATAACTTTTGATAGATTCTCATCCATATAGCCATGAAACTTCCATTTTTACCCTCGGTGCGCCCTATGAGGAAGTGCAGGGTAGGCAAACAAAACTTCACCCAGGTTTTACCATGGGCAAACTATTGCAGCTTCTCCCAGCTATCTCATTTCTTTAAAATTCCCACATTGTTCTGTCCAAACGGTCCCAATGATGTCCTCCAGAACTTCGTCATATGGCAGTGGACATAGTCTATATTCATTTTTTTGCATTTCCTTACAAAAATTTAAAAAATGGCACATTGTAAAAAAAATTATCAGAAGGGGACACAGCATGCCTGTTCTACTTACTTTTTCAAGCATTTGTTGCAGCTATCATGAAATTGAAGGCGAAAGCTGGCACCATGTTTCTTAATTGCGAGAAATCTAATGATGGGAACCCCCAGAACAGCCTACAGGTGATAAAAGTGGACTTCGAAACAAATAGTCTAACTCTTTTAATTCTACAATGATGGATTCAATTATACCAGTAATAGTGAGCAAAAAGAACAAACAAACAAAGGAAAATATGTCTTTTATTACACTCAGTGTATCACAAATTCACATAAATCTTGAAAAAATACAAAAAAAAAACACCAAACATAATGACGTCTTCACTACTGTGAGTGTTGTGCGAACGGAGCAATTTTTTTTTTGGGGGGGGGGATGGTGGGGACGGTGGATTGGCCAGTGACTTCCGCCCCCTTGAAGGGCCTGCAGGAAACCTTGTCCGAAGTTCCGATATGACAAATGGAAATGGAAGCAATAAGGCTTGAAGAAATCGAAAAGCTTCAATTATCGCTCACAGCATAATTTTTTCAACACTTGAAATTGAATGATGTTGCTTCAAGTTACACAATCAACCTGGAAATAATAAAGAACGTTAAAATTAGAAAACTTGAGAGTGTTTTTTACCACAAAAGGATCTCTGAAAATATAGTTTTTTGGATGATTTGATAATTTTAGACTTGATTATGAGATGACATGTGTAAATAAAAACAAAATGTACTCTTGGCGGGGATACGTTCGCATTCGGCATGTCTCGATTTCGAACCACAGTTTGATAATTGAACTCGTCCTCCGGCTGATCATCCCATAAAGTTTATGAATCAGTCAACAAACAAACAAACAAACAAACAGTCAGACCCACTTATAATCACTACGGGTGTTCCACACTGACAGGGCTGCATCGTTGGACCCCTCCTTTTTACTATCTACATGAACGACCTACCCAAATGTTTAGAGCACTGCAAGACAAACATGTATGCGGATGATAGTGCGAATTGCGTCTCTGCGAGTGATAAGGCCGGTGTGACTAAGCTCATGCAGGATGACCTTATCAATGTGAATGACTGGCTTTGTGCAAACAGACTAAGCCTTTGCATTGGTAAGACATCATGCATGCTTATCACATCGGCACAACACAGGCGACGCATGTCCCATGATCATCTGGATCAATCACTAAATGACAACCAAATTGAACATGTTAAAGCCAGCCCTACCTGGGCATCACTATTGATCAAAACCTAAATTTTAACATGTAGACCAATAATATATGCAGTAAAGCACTTGGAGCCCTAAAAAGGGCAGCACCTTGTCTACCTATTGATATCAGGGCTCTAATGTTCAACACCAGGGTTTTTCCATACTTCGACTACTGTCATACCGTAGCCTACTATATGGGGAACAACCAGTGACACTAAGATAGGTAAACTACAGAAACGTGGCATGCGTATCATCTTGCAATGTCATCCCAGGACACATAGGCTATCGCGGACATGCTTTTGAACCTGAAATGATTGAGTATTAAACAAAGAATTATGCTTGACAGCTGTCCTGTTATTCAATATTATGCATTCCAAAACTCGCTCACTACCAAAGGCACTCGACTCTGGAATCAGTTAGCCTACCAACATCCATTCAAACTCTCCCAAACCTCAAGACATTTAAAAAAGCCACAGCTTTCTTCATTGCACATAATTTCAACATCTACTAACCAACACTATGTATCACATATATACACAAACATTTACACAACATATCCGCATGGTTACATATACCATCCCACCTTCGGACTTAATTTTATGATGACAGATCAATTCCCATGCCAGTACATATAGACATTTCCTGAACACCATGCCTGCTGAACTATTTTTATTTATTATTTCTTACTATGTTAATATTTACTTTTTTTATGGGCACCGCGAAAAACAGCAATTTATTCTATAGTCATATTGTAAAAAGCAGAATGGTTTTACCCAATAAATATTCTTATTCTTATGTTCTGTGGATTATATCCCACCTGGGGGGATTTTACCAGATATTTTACTATACGATCACACGTGACCCCGTGAGGAAAGAAATTGATATTTGCAGTGCCGTGTAGAAATTTATGATGACGGGTTAGGCCTTCCTTGAAGGACTGCACCGTTGGAGTCGCACACAGACTGGGTGGCAGTGAACTCCAGTCTGTGATTGTTTGGGGAAAGTAGCTGTATTTACATGGGTCTGTTGATGTGCTAAATTGTCTGTATCTGTAGCTGTTTTCGTTTATGTTTGAGGAGTGGCGTGTAGTTATGAGGGGTATTTTTAAATAGGGGGGAATAGGGATGATAATATTTTGATGGCAAATTTTGTAGAATAATACTAGTCTACTTTGTAGACGTCGGACCGAAAGAAAAGGCCAATTCAGTTGTTTTTGTAAGGAAGAGACACTTGTGTAGTGTGAGTAATCATGATGGACCCATCTTGCTGCATAGTTTTGCATTTTGTTAAGGTTGTACGTATCTTTTGCCGTGTGTGGGTCCAGATGGCTGATGCATTAAACCGGTAGCTGTCCCCACATATTCAAGTTGAGGTCTGACTATTGTTTTGTATGCCTGTGATTTTACAGTTGTGGAGGCTTGTTTGAGGTTTCTTTTCAGCATGTTTGGTGTCTTCTGTGCTTTGTTGGTTGTGTTCTGTATGTGTGTTGTCCATCTGAGGTCTGACTGTAGTTCTATGCCAAGATATGAGTGGTGGGTAACAGGTGTTACCGGTGTGTTGTCCATTGTGTAGGTGTGTATGATGGGCTGTTTCTTTCTGTGGGCATGTAAGGTGTGTCATTTATTTATGTTGAAAGACATTTGCCAGTTGTGAGACCAGTCGACTAATTTCTGAAGATCTTGTTGAAGTTCTTAACAATCTAATTTTGAATTTATTTCTCTGTAAAGTACGCAGTCATCTGCAAAAAGCCTAATTTTTTAATTGATGTTTTGTTCGACGTCATTGATGTAAAGGAGGAACATGAGAGGGCCGAGAACTGTTCCCTGTGGCGCCCCAGAAGTGACTGGTACTGGATCAGACATTCCTCAATCAAGAACAACTTTCTGATTTCTGAATTTCAACCAATTATTTATCCATTTATTGGTTTTTCCTTGAATTTCATAATTTTGTAATTTTGAGATTAGTTAGTTGTGCGCCACGATGTCGAAAGCTTTTGAAAAGTCCAAAATGATTACATTTACTTGTTTCTTCTGGTCTATGTTGCGTTGTAATTCTTGTTTGGTGATAATGAGCTGTGATTCGCATGAGTGTTGTTTTCTAAAGCTGTGTTGGCGATTTTGTAGTATGTTTTGTTAGTCACAATGTTGAATTATGTGTGTGTGTGTATGATGTGTTCCATTAGTTTGCACGTGATGGCTGTAAGGGAGACAGGTCGGTAATTAGAAGCTAGGTTTTTTTGCCCTTTTTGAAAATTGCTATTACATCTGCTGTGAGCCAATCCTGGGGAAGATCACCGGCATAATCTCTAAGGAATCGTATTGGTATTTTATCAGGTCCATTAGCTTTTTGAGGATTTAGTTTGGACAGTAACTTTAAAATTGCATTGGTTGTAAAGTTGATGGCAGGCATATTTAAGTTTTGATTATTTACAGGAGGTATTGATTTTGGTAAAAACTGACTGGTATTGTTCATTTAGAACTTCAGCTTTGCCTTTGGTGTCTGTTATGGTTTCTCACTGCTTATTGGTTAATGGTGGTACTTCAGAACTGTCACGTTTCCTGTTTTTCAAAAATTTGTAAAACTTTATATTTTTGTTTTCATCTTCACCTTCGGGTATTTCTGTCATATACTCCCTATAGTATGCATGTCAAACAGTGAGACAAACAAGGCAAATCAACCCCCGTTCACACCTGGATAGACCAACTCAACCCTAACAGCCGTGAAGGCTTTACCAACTCATCCCCACCGGCCTTCAATACCTGACCAAGTTGGCAACTCATCCCCAGCCATCGGCCAAGTGTTACCAGCTCATCCATGATTATATTAAATGTAGGCTATCTGATCTGTTTTAAAGTTAAACCTACGGGCAGCGATTACTTATACTACTTTGGGAGTGTAATAAAAAACATATCCAACAGCTATAACCAACTCATCCCCAGCCTGTCAACACCTATAGGGCCTACCAACTCATTCCCAGATATGGGTGATGAGTTGACTGCACACCTACTGTAGGCCTACTAGCCACAAAACGAAAAAGTCATTAGTCTTTATAAGGTCGCAGTTTTAAACATCTTCTTAATTTGATGTAAGCCTATAACAGCCCAATCCCAGCTAGCCTGCACCGGCGATCTGAGGGTGGCATAGGGTCGGCTCACGTCATTACAAGGCGGAGCAGTTTTTTGCCATCGTGCCGCCATCGGTTCACTGTGGGCCGGTCAGCACAAGATCCATGCCCTCATGCACCCCTCCCAAGCACCCCCCCCCCTCCAATGTCGGGCATGCTCGGCAGCCTAAAGAGCATCTGGATTGTTCTTACAGTCCAGACTATCCAGATTATCAGTATCTATAGCTATTCACTTGAACTCTAAGGTGAGTATTCTTTAAGGTGAGTATTCTTAACATTGATCTATAGAAAGAGCATCTGTTCTTAAAACTAAGATAGAAGGTGTGATTTTCCGACTTTGTAGACAATTAACCTTGGTGAATTATATAAAGTAGTGGTTAAACCCTTTGCACCCGATATAGCTAATCGTTTGCTACCGTATCCCCGCGCATAACCGTGCATGCACTTATATTTGAAGATGCACTTAGTTTTCGAAAACAGGTGCATGCACTTATATTCGAACATAAATAATATTTTAAGAAAAATACATGCACTTACATTCGAACATGAAATTACCTTGATAATTAACAAATGATTAATATTTTTACATACAAATGCGATATTATAATCTTATTTGTTTTGTAACGTCATTTAAGGTACGTATAACCTTATTAATACACCATATTAGCATCGGGATGTGCGTTATA
Source organism: Flabesymbios commensalis (assembly GCA_964017125.1). Classification (NCBI taxonomy): domain Eukaryota; kingdom Metazoa; phylum Annelida; class Polychaeta; order Terebellida; family Flabelligeridae; genus Flabesymbios; species Flabesymbios commensalis. Next base: position 4,403,087 of record OZ024914.1, read on the forward strand.
TAAACTCATATCAAGAAAACAACAAAATATTTGCACAAATTATATAAATATAAGTATAGTTGCCAGCCATCATTCCATATAGTACATTTTTGCATCCTCGCAGCTACCGTCAACAGTGGCGTCTACACCTATGTCTAGGAGGGCTCAAGACGTGATCTTGTTATAAAAACATCAATGAGATTAAAGGCTTGTCCAGCCACGGAGTGTCTCTCCACTGACAAGACGCCTCCCCATTCTCCCACCCTTTGTGAACTGCTGTTGCCCATTTTTTTTTGTTTTTACGGATTAGTACTCCACAAGAATCTGTTTAGATGAGTGCAAGGTTTATTTCAATAATTTTGGCATCATAAAAACAATCGGCTAAATGGGGGCCGGTGCTACGGGGGTGACTCTTATAATGTGATTTAATAGACTTATTTCTTCTTGTCGTTTAAGGTGTCAGATTTGGCGACACAATTCCTATTAAGAGGGGTGCACTTAGTTTTTGAAAACAAGTGTATGCACTTATATTCGAACATAAAACAGTTTTAAGACATCCCTAAAAATGTGATCATCACATATAAGTGCATGCACATTTATGCGCGGCGATACCAGAGAACATACATAATGTACGATCACTGACGAAACGGTATGATGTATGACGGCAGGTTTTTACATACAATTTGACTTGCAAAGCAGCATATTATAACACTTGTATACCAGGGCTACGAGGTCTTGTTTCCCCATTTTCAAGGCGCATGAGCTTAAATGGTTAACACTGTAAAATTGTATCGTGGCCGATCCGTAGTGGCGTGATATGGGCAGTGCGAGTGCATGTACAGTAGCCTACCGCGTGTACACATGTACTGTATTGTTTTAACAGTTCGCTTATTCGCAAGGCTGCGGTCAACCAGGTCAACTAAGTCGCTTATCATGTCATCATGTGTCTCGCATAGAACCCTATAGGTATAAAAACATCATTTTTTTATTCAAACGAGCTACTTTGGGAAGTTAGGCCTACTAAAAGGTACACTACAAAATGATTTGTTTGCAAGCCATAGGGGCCTATGTGGTATGTAACACATAATAATTCAAGACAGTAGGGGCCTATAAGTATCAAAATATCGTAATGCCCAAGAGTAGCTCGCCCGTGTTTCTACGGACAGTTAGAACCAGCTCTGGCACTGAACGTGATGAGCGGATAATAGCGGTTGCTGATACGGTTTATTTGTGTGCCAGCGTTAAATTGCATATAATGGGCCAACATTAAGCCAACATAATGGTCATTGCCTTGTTGTTTGCTGAGATGCATGCATGTGTTTATATTTTGCACTTTATTTTTGTGTTTATATCAAAATGATAATACGTATGTGTACATTCAAACATCATTAAATATATGGAGGCGCTCAGAAATTACTTAGTTTTGACTGAATTTCGTAGTAAGAGTGTTGTCAACTCCCCTCGTCATCTCAGATCAGTCTGAACTTTCCACAGTATTTATAAGAGTGTCATGTCACGTACGTAGGCCTACCCAGCAGACACAATACGTTGAATCGATGTTGCTTTAATGCTGGTCCAGCGTCGTAGACGGTGGACTAACGTTAAGCCAGCGTTGGGTATACCCCTAGGATGTAGACCTATATGATTATGGCAGCATAATCTCTGAGAGGAGGGGGAATATTAATTAGGCAAATTCTGGGTACACCCTTATATCTTATTCGTATCCAATAAAATCAGCCTGTATGCTTCCATATGAAATGAAGTTACCAGGTTCGATTCTCCAGTATCGTGCTGAGACATCCCTGTCAAACCACCAGGTGGCGATGTTACCTTCATACACGGCCAGTACGCCAGTGCCTATATAATACCAGCTGACGTCACAGCGTTCTCAGATCTTTACACCAACTGCTACATGATTCTGTAGGAAGTCAAAGTTTACCCATGGTGAGGTGTCAGTGCTATGTTTGACCCTTGCACAGTGTTTGCCATAATGATCAAGCCTAACATTTTCTTTATTATAACTACTAAACACAGAAGAAACAGTGATGTGGCTGTTCATATTGCTCAAACAGATACACCAGGTTCTTCTTGAATATTCTGAACATTCCACCCTCACACCAGCCAGTTTGTGTATCACACAGACTACGTTGAATAGTTAATCCTGACTCAGTGATTTCCTCCCAGCTGTCATTCCACCCGATTCCTGTGTCAAGATCACCCTTTTCAGCATTACATGCGCAAGTATGCTCTATTGGTTTCAATGACACAGGCAGACATGTCATATTGTTAGAGCCATCTTTATAGCTTATCTTTAGCTGGACTGTAGGAGAAGGAGTTTACAGACATAAGTTTATTGTAGTCATCTTCATTGCTCAGAGTACATGGTTTAAGTTCTTTATTTGTGTCTACGTCATGACATGGTGGATTAGACTGATGAAGAATAAAACCTCTCATATCTTTCCTCTGATGATTCACACTTCCCTCCACCACAAAGATCAAATATAAAACTCTCCACAAAGGTTACATGTTGGTAATGTTCAGGTCAATAATAGGCTAACTAACATATATCTGAGTGTCTGACTGAGAGTTTTACAAGCCTATTAGAGTATAGAAATGTAAATCCTCACAAAGTATAGCTGTATAGGTGGTGTGCAGGTGGTGAAATGTGCATGTGAGATATATTGATTCAGGCTAATTTAGGTTCGAATATATAAACACGTAAATGTCAACAAAATCACATAATTCCTGTCCATATCCGAATGTCCGGCGCATAAATAATTGTGGAAGTGCTCAGTGCCCAATAGTTTGCACTACTGTGACCTTTAACAATGCGAGGTACAGAGGGATGGATGGATAGATGGTCATGAATGAATGGTTCTAACTTCCATAAGTTATGATTATTATCTTTCAATAGAGGTTGGATACCCTGTAAGCATTTGATATGCTGTTCTAGGTAAGATATGACTAGGCTAGCTCTCCATAGTATCTACATTTATGTCTAGTACCAGTGTAGCCAATGATTTTAAAACAGTATATAATTACATTGTCTAGTTCAATCATTTGTCCAGCTAGAAAGAAACCTTATATCTGCAATTTTAACTAATAGGCATTGTAGATATGTAATTATGTTTCATTTCCAGCATGACGAAACGTGCAGACATGGTATAAATACTAATTAGTAGCGTCCACCTCATGACCGCATATATTGTCAGTTAATCCATGTTATAATGACCTTATGATGAATTACATAATATATTCTCTGTGGCTGCACCTTATAATGATCCTGTGTACGCCCCTTAGATATACATGGTATAATCTCTGTGGTGCACGTTATAAAGATTTTGTGCACGTCACTTAGATGTACATAATATAATCTCTGTGGGTGCACGTTATAATGGTCCTGGGTACGCCCCTTAGATATACACGGTATAATCTCTGTGGGTGCGAGCTATGATGATCCTGGGTACGTCCCTTAGAAGTACATCGTATAATCTCTGCGGGTGCACGTTATAATGATCCTGGGTACGCCCCTTAGATATACTTGGTATAATCTCCGTGGGTGCACGTTATTATGATCCTGGGTACGCCCCTTAGATATACATGGTATAATCTCTGTGGGTGTGCGCTATAATGATTCTGGGTACGCCACTTAGATGTACATGGTATAATCTCTGTGGTGCCCGCTGTGATGATCGTGTGTACGCCCCTTATATTTACATGGTATAATTTCTGTGTTGCACGTTATAAATTATCCTGGTTACACCCCTTAGATTTACATGGTATAATCTATGCTCTTGTCTTATGGCTAATATATATATCTTAATTATTGGTATCCAATGAAATCAGCCTGCATGCTTATATGTTCAATGAAGGTAACCGGTTCGATCCTCCAGTAGCGTGCTGAGATATCCATGTCAAACCACCAGGTGGCGATGATACCTTCATACACAGCCTGTACGTCAGTGCTTATATAAGACCAGGTGACGTCATTATTGGAAGTAGAGACGTGAAATGACGTCACGTACTGTTTTGGTAAATTACATCGTTTTCCGATCTTAACACTAACTGCTACGCGACTCAAAAGAAAATCAAACTTTACCCATTGTGAGTCATCGTTGACAGCTGCAATCCACGCACAGTATGCACCATTATACTCAAATCTAACCTTGTCCGCAGCATAATTATTGCTATACACAGAAGACACAGTGATCTGGCTGTCCAGGGGAGCATAGAGTTTCACCAGATACACCAGGTTTTCCTTGAACATTCTGAACATTCCATCCAGACACCAGCCAGCTTGTGCATCACACACACTACGCTTGATGATGGCTAATCCCGACTCGGTGATTTCTTGCCAGTTGTCATTCCACACGATTCCTGTATTTAAATCACCCTTTTGAGCATCACATGCACAGAAATAGCTTACTGGAGGCAAAGACAAAGGCAGGCATGTCATGTTGTTTGAACCATCTTTACACCTGATTTTCAGCAGACCAGGAGGAGATGGATTAGCTGAGTTTACTGACATCAATCTCATATAGTCATTTTGATTGGTCAGAGTACATGGTTTAAGTTCTTTGTTTGTGTCCACGTCACGGCATGGTGGATTAGACTGATGAAGAATAAAACCTCTCATAGCTTCTCTCTTATGACTCACACCGCCCTCCACCACGAGAATAACATACAGAACTCTCCACAGAGGTGACATGCTGGTAAGCTTTATTTCCTAGGCTCTAGTTATTTTAATCTTTCAATCACTGTGTTTGTTAGCAGTATCTCTGGATAATGGTGGGAAAGGATTTCCCACTGAGCTGGTATAGACCTGTCGCCAATTAATCAACTCAAGGCCAATATGAGCAGTGCCTAGACAGGAAAATTAGTATATAGAATAAACTGTATACACTTCTCTGTATATGACCTGGAGTTTCAGGAGTCTAGGAGAACGCAAAACCCCACAAAGTAAAGCTGGTTATGGCGGCATCAACACAGTCTGTGAGAGCTGAAGGTCAATTGATTCAGAGTGAATCCAAGGCAAAGGAACGTGGACGCATAAATGTAATGAAGGTCACCTAATAATTCAGACTTGTATCAAGGTCGACGATGCATGAATAATTTGCTGAAATGTCCCTAACTGATAGCCTGCAGTAACGTGACCTATAACTTGAGCTTCTGATTAGTTGAATCATGTAAGGTCTAAAGGTCAAATCCCGGACAGCACCGGCACTCTGATGGACAGTGTTCAATTAGTCGATATGACAATGGTAACAACTTGAAATTTTGCGATTGTGGAGTTAAATAATTAAACACAGTATGAGGTTATGTGTCATGATTGTGGGCTTGGTAAGTAAGTAAGTAAAATATCTTTTTTACGTCATTTTTCGGCCAGTATGGCCATTTAAATGACAATTCAAATTAAAATAATATGATATCTTGAACAGTAAAAGTGATAAAGTAAGAAGACCAAACTGATAATAGTAGGCCTATGTCCGCACTACGACATTAAGATAAAAATGACTGATGATAACATGATAGTGCCTATATGGCACCTATATGTAGCGAGTTTTGTGTAAAAATATTTTGAGAATAGGACCAATGCCGATTTAGTGCCAATCATATCCGGAGTGTGAGATTAAAATTGTGGTTCAACATAATCTGATGCCATTGAAGCTGACATTGAATACTTAATCCGGATGATGATCAACACCAAACCAGCACTGTACCCATTCAAAATAAAGTAACTGTATGTATGTACTGTATGTATATACTGTATGTATATAAATTAACATTAATATGAATATATATATGAAGCAATGAACAGCGAAACCATTAAACAACAAAAGAACAAATTCTCAAAAATTAAAGACTTACAGTGCCCCCACAGTTGGTAATCAGGTCTGTGATATTGAAGAGCCCCACAGAGCGATCACAAGCCGTGAGAACACCGTAAGTCACAACAGGCTAATTGTATGACAATGGCCTCTCTCTGACATGCTGCATTATTCGCCAGGATGCCAGAGAGAAACCATTAAAACAATGAAATGAAAAACTAATTATATGGCAATGGTTTCTTTCAGACATCCCGTCCATCACCAGGATGCCGAAGAGAAACCACTGCGCGATTCCAACCAATGACCACTATAATTTCGACAACAATGCAGAAAACTGTCGAAAAATAACATAATAACCTTGGTGAAAAACACATGAGAGAAATAAATCATGCTTAATATATTTTATATAAATATATATAATATAATATAAATATATAATATAAATACTTAAGACAGTCCCGTATACTAATAGAACGTTAGACACACATCCACATACCGATTTAGATAATATTGAACATCACAAACCAATGACTATGCTCTGTATTTACCGATTTTATATAGATTGAAAAGTAATGCAAAATAGTTTATGTAAAAACGTGAGAAAAACACAATATTAATAAAACGTTTGGGTGTGCTTGGCCTCCTATGAAGTTGCCCAGGGGGGATCACGCGGAGGTGACACCCATCCCCCCCTGTGGGCATGGTGGCTAGAATCGATTGTTCTCTTGGTTTTAGATTATATTCGTAAAATCAAGTGTGGACTAAGTGATTGAGTGAGCGGAGAAAGATTCATTCGCAATTAACCCTTTACCAGCCAAGTTATATTATATAAATTACCAACACACTTGAAGTTGTGTCTCGCACCTAAATGTTTTAGTAGGCCCACATTTAGCTGTTTTTGCACAACACATCTGACCACAGTCGACACGAAATCAGAATGCCAGAAAAAATGAGAAACACAGAAAATATTTTATTACTGAAATAAAACATTTCGACCACATATCTAGATACAGCATCCATTAAGGTAGGCCTATATCAGACCGAGAGATGATTTTTTTGAGAAATGCAAAAACGTTTTATTTTTAACAAAACATAAAACCTAACAAATCTAAATGCATCAGAACGCCCCAACAAGGGGTTACAGAGCTCGTAATCACAGACCATTACTCTCACATTCTCTCATAACATTTGTACCGTGTGTGGGTAATGACTCAGTGGGTAATGACTTAGTGGGTAATGACTCAGTGGGTAATGACTCAGTGGGTAATGTCTCAGTGGGTAATGCCACAGTCAGTGGGTGATACCACAGTGGATAATGTCTCAGTGTGTAATGACTCAGTGCATAATGACACAGTGGGTAATGACTCGGTCAGTGGGTAATGACTCAGTTGGTAATGACTCAGTGGGTAATGACCCAGTGGGTAATGCCACAGTGGATAATGTCTAAGTGGGTAATGACTCAGTGGATAATGACACAGTGGGTAATGACTCAGTCAGTGGGTAATGCCACAGTGGATAATGTCTCAGTCGGTAATGACTCAAAGGATAATGACACAGCGGGTAATGACTCAGTCAGTGGGTAATGACTCAGTCAGTAGGTAATGACACATTGGGTAATGACTCAGTGGGTAATACCTCAGTGAGTAATGACTCAGTGGGTGGTGATTCAGTGGGTAATGACTCAGTGTGTAATGACTCAGTGGCTAACGACTCAGTGGGTAATGACTCAGTGGGTAATGTCTCAGTGGGTAATGCCTCAGTGGGTGAAGCCACAGTCAGTGGGTGATACCACAGTGGATAATGTCTCAGTGGGTAATGACTCAGTCACTAGGTAATGATTCAGTTGGTAATGACACAGTGGGTAATGACACAGTGGGTAATGACTCCAGGGGCAATGACTCAGTGGGTAATGACTCAGTTAGTGGATAATGACTCAGTGGGTAATGGCTCAGTGGGTGATAAATCCATGGGTAATGACTCAGTGGGTAATGACTCAGTGGGTGATGACTCAGTGGGTAATGACTCCAGGGGTAATGACTCAGTGGGTAATGACTCAGTTAGTGGGTAATGACTCAGTGGGTAATGACTCAGTGGGTAATGGCTCAGTGGGTAATAACACAGTGGGTAATGACTCAGTGGGTAATGACTCAGTGGGTAATGACTCCATGGGTAATGACTTAGTGGGTAATGACTCAGTGGATAATGACTCAGTGGGTAATAAATCCATGGGTAATGACTCAGTGGGTAATGACTCAGTGGGTAATGACTCAGTGGGTAATAACTCAGTCGGTAATGACTCAGTGTGTAATGACTCAGTGGGTAATGACAGTGGGTAATGACTCCAGGGGTAATGACACAGTGGGTGATGACTCAGTCAGTGGGTAATGACTCAATGGGTAATGACTCAGTGGGTAATGACTCAATGGGTGATGACTCAGTGGGTAATGGCACAGTGGGTAATGACACAGTGGGTAATAGCACAGTGGGTAATGACTCAGTGGTTAATGACTCAGTGGATAATGACTCAGTGGGTAATGACTCGGTGGGTAATGCCACAGTTAGTGGGTGATGCCACAGTGGATAATGACACGGTGGGCAATGACTAAGTAACTGTGTTCCGAGAGGTTTTCTCTTGGACCAGTTTAGCCTATATGTCCAATTCATTTACATTTGTGGCATCGATCCGTTTGATAGTAGACGTTAAATCGTATTTGTAAAAATTGACATACATTCCCGGCCTATATATCGACTTTTTTTCCCTTCAAGAAATAACAGCTATACTATAGATATCAGGTTTGTCGTTAATATTGAATCAATCAAATAGATCAATTTAGGCCTAGGCCCTATGGGATAAATCGGGTGCGCTGTGCACAAAGTTAATATGTCTTAATGTATCACATTGTGTTTCCCGACATATCGTCGCCTCGGAGCTAAACGATCCTATCTGCCACTCTAACGAGTGTCAGATAGGATCCTTTAGCTCCGTGGCGACGATATATCAATTACACTGAAATACATTTTGATTCAATTTAACCCTTAAAGTGCTTAAATATTTGTGCATAAACCATGGAGACCAAAAGGATTTTTTCATTAAAAGTCACCATAAATGTCTTAGTTAGCTCTTCCCACTTCATTCGAATACCTATATTGTGGGTCTACGACCATTATAAACATTTTACTCTTTCAGTTTGGTAATCGTCTTTAGACGTCAGAATTTGACGTCCATGCCCAGCAAACACAAAACATTTGTATAACATTTGTACACTGTTGGACCAACATCGAAGACGTTGGGCCGACGTTGTACAAATGTTAAAAAAATGTTTTGTTTTTGCTGGGCATGGACGTCGAATTCTGACGTCTAAAGTCGATCTCCGCCCTGTAAGGGTTAAACACAGCTTTATTGTGTTTATTTGCAACCATGTGATTTTAATCTTTTTTTCAGTGCTGTCTGCGTAATTATTTAATTATTTCAGATTTATTTTTATAATTTGTATTTAAACAGCGAATAATAAGCATAGCCTAGCTATGTATATATCACGTTATTAAAAAAATAATTTATTTGAAGTTATGACTTCTTCTATTATGATGATGAATAAAAACGTGTAGGGCCTACATTATGTTTTTCTAATGATATCCCTTAAAACGCGACATTAAAATATTAATTTTCACTCACTTGAAGTTGTGTCTCTCTACCGCGACCCACAACTTCAAGTGGGGGGAATTACTCGCATTTGTTTAATTTGAGACCAAACATTTGCCAATCTTGATGTTTAAATACACATTTCGTTCCTAATAACTTCAAGTAAAAGACTAATAAAATGCATTAGCCCTTTAACCGCCAGTGTCGCATATAGTCGGGTTTTCATTTTTTATTAGCACATTAAGTACCACCTTTTAAACATGTTAAAGATAATATATGTTATCAATCAGCAAGATTTGAAAACAGTTGACCTCCATTTTGTCAAATCTGAATAATTTTCACTCACTTAAGGTTGTGGATCGCGTCAGCGAGACACAATTTTAAGTAGGTGAAAATTCAGATTGAATAATTTGGCGGTTAAGGGGTTAAAACGACCACAGTCGCGCTTAGCGTTGTAAGGGTTAAACCTTACAGCGCGGGGATCGACTTTAGTCGTCAGAATCTGACGTCTAGACGATCCCCGCACTGTAAGAACTAAAATATTCTAACGGCCGTCGACCCACAACATATGTATTCAAATGGAGAGCTAATTAAGTCATTTATGATGGTTTCAAATTGAAAAACCCCTTTGGTCTCCATGGTTTATATAAAAATATTTCAGCGCTTTAAGGGTTAATATCAGAATAATTTACATGTACTTGGGTATTTTATCAGGTGTGTTTATTTGTGCGAGCAAGATAATTAAATAACGTGAATGCCGCGGGTCTACATGTGTAGGCCTAAATAAATACGCCACGGGCCTGTTTACTTAAACCGCAACAACATAGGGCGAGACAGTTTGCGTGTTTTAAATAGTGTTTCAAATAGGTCACACAATACTCTAATAATGCATTGTGTTTATCTGTAAATATTATCTACATCATATACCGGTATATATATTAATAGGAATATATTCTTAAATTTTATCAAATAATCAGGTAGGCCTATAATACAATTATATATAAATAATACTAGTATATCAATGGCAAGCTCGGAGAGTCTATATTACGACGGCTTTATTGCGATGGCTTTATCAGTGTGTTTATTAGGATGGCTTAGTTACAATGGTTTAACCATTTTTATTTGATGAAATTAAATTACAATTTTATTCATAATGTGCCATACAATGCATTAATTTGACATATTGCAAAAAAGGCAGACGTCATGGATTAGAAATGTAATCTGGCTTCAGACAGGATAAGGTCACGGCCACTACTTCTGCCAAGTTAAATGACCTATCCCATGCCCTCCAGTACATCGACCACACCGCCGTGCAAAGTCAAGAGGCAGTATCTGCTTACTTTACAAGTAAGCAGATACTGTCTTTTGGCTCACAGTGCACAAGAGTTGTACATACACAGTTTATCGACTGATTCATTGAGATCCCAATCGTGACACCTGATAGGATATTTACTTGGAAACTCTTTATCAACTACTGCAAGCATTAACACTCCTCGACGTGTTTTTGTTTAATGTGTTTTTTGCGTTTCAATCGCAAAATAAATGAATAAATGAAAAATCCTAAAAATTACAATTCACGCCTTTTTTTATATTTTTACTCCCAAGTTTTACATTTTCCAGTAAATATTTATTTGTAACTCTTTCAGCAAGGGGATCGAGACTAAACGTCATAATCTGACTATAAAGGCGATCCCCGCACTGGAGGAGTAGGCCTAAACTATTTCTAATGGCCGGAGCCCCATAACAGTATTTAAATGAATCGGAAAGAGCTAACTATAAGCCATATAGACATTTATGATGGTTTAAAATTGAAAAAAACACTTTTGTCTTTTGATTTAAATGAACATATTTCCGCGCTTCAAGGGTGAAAAGGTGTCGCCCGCCCAGCAAACACAAAACACTTTTATAACATTGATACAACGTCGGTCGAACGTCTTCGACGTTGGGCCGACGTTGTATAAATGTTATAAAAATGTTTCTTGTTTGCCGGGCGCACTACTGATTGAAAGTATTTGCAGATGTGTTTATTCGACAGGATCATTGTTAACCTCAGTAGTGAGAGGTATACGGCATTTACGTGTTTACAAGCTCATGATTCAGACGTGATAAAATGAGAGATACAACTTCCATAATCTACTTATGGGTCGTCATGATCATCGCCATCATGACGATCCTCATCATCAATACCAGTAAGTTCACGGCATCCTAAGAATTATTCTGACGTCCATGTAACTTATTTTAGGCCCCAGTTTCACCAACTGACTCAATCCTTACATGGCTGAGGACAAATGTTTTTTTTATTTGAACCCACCATAAATATCTTAGTTAGCTCTTTCCGATTCAATTTAATATGTATGTTATGGGTCTACGACCATTAGAAATATTTTTACTCTAACAGTGCGAGGATCGACTTTTGACGTCAGAATCTCACGTCTAAAGATTTTGCAATTTGTTGAGACCTAAATTTCACAAATTACATAAGTTTTCAATAACTTGAAGTTGTGACTGAAATTTTGAAAAATAGACCTCTAGGGGTTAACATTAGGCCTACTGTGACGTCCATGTAGCTTATTTTAGACTCTTTTTTTTGTCTCACATGGGACGATATCAGAATTATGACAATAGTGTGTATAGCCGACCTACTGGTTGAACCCTCAAAACGCTGAAATATTTTTATATAAACCATGGAGACTAAAGTTTTTTTTAATTTGAAATCATTATAAATGTTTTCTTTCTGATTCATTTGAATACCTATGTTATGGGTCTACGGCTATTATAAAGATTTTAATTTTTTCAGTGCGGGGATCGAATTTAGACATCATCAAATACAATGGATTAAGGACAAAGCATTAGATTGGACTTGACATTTTATCCTCCGATATGCGAAATATCAAGTTTTTGAAACCTTCGAGCACTAAGCGCGGCGATCATCGTTTTAAATTCGTTTTAGTAGACGAATATATCAAATTAAAAATAAATCAAAATGTCAGGTTAAACAAAATATGAGTAATTTCCACCCACTTGAGGTTGTGGGTCGCGGTAAATAGGCACAGCTTCAAGTGGGTGAAAGATACAATTAGATAAGTCTTCATACGGCACTATAATCAGACCAGGGTGAATGAATTTCGCGGATTCCTTAGTCAATTCCCAACCAATTTATTGAAATTTTTAAACACATTATCTCCCATTCATATCGCGACTACTCTGAAAATTTTGCTTTGCCGTTTTGATAAGTATTTCAGACGTTAGACTTTTGTTGAAGGTGAAAAGTTCACCAAAAAATTCAATCTGAGAGATGTCTAGTTTTCATCAATAGCTTTTTTACGTCATTTAAAGCTGGAAATTGCGTTAGCAATTCCAGCTTCAAATGACGACAAATAAAAACAAACAATTCAGAGTTAAAATGTGGGAAAGCAATACATTATCAAATGAAATATGAAATACCACTGAGCAACCAATGACTAATTGTGCTCTCGTTTTTTCTGTTTATGTGCGGCTCCTATTACCACTGAGGAACTAATGACTAATTGTGCTCTCGTTTTTTCTGTTGAGGTGCGGCTCCTATTACCACTGAGGAACCAATGACTAATTGTGTTCTCGTTTTTTCTGTTTATGTGCGGCTCCTATTACCACTGAGGAACCAATGACTAATTGTGTTCTCGTTTTTTCTGTTTATGTGCGGCTCCTATTACCACTGAGGAACCAATGACTAATTGTGTTCTCGTTTTTTTCTGTGCGGCTCCTATTACGACTGAGGAACCAATGATTAATTGTGTTCTCATTTTTTCTGTTTACGTGCGGCTCCTATTACCACCGAGGAACCAATGACTAATTGTGTTTTCATTTTTTCTGTTTAGATGCGGCTTCTATTACCACTGACGAACCAATGACTAATTGTGTTGTCATTTTTTCTGTTGAGGTGCGGCTCCTATTACCACTGAGGAACCAATGACTAATTGTACTCTCCTTTTTTTTCTGTTTAGATGCGGCTCCTATTACCACTGAGGAACCAATGACTAATTGTGTTCTCGTTTTTTCCTGTTTAGGTGCGGCTCCTATTACGACTGAGGAACCAATGATTAATTGTGTTCTCATTTTTTCTGTTCACGTGCGGCTCCTATTACCACCGAGGAACCAATGACTAATTGTGTTTTCATTTTTTCTGTTTAGATGCGGCTTCTATTACCACTGACGAACCAATGACTAATTGTGTTGTCATTTTTTCTGTTTATGTGCGGCTCCTATTACCACTGACGAACCAATGACTAATTGTGTTCTCGTTTTTTCTGTTGAGGTGCGCCTCCTATTACCACTGAGGAACCAATGACTAATTGTGTTCTCGTTTTTTCTGTTTATGTGCGGCTCCTATTACCACTGAGGAACCAATGACTAATTGTGTTCTCGTTTTTTTCTGTTTAGGTGCGGCTCCTATTACGACTGAGGAACCAATGATTAATTGTGTTCTCATTTTTTCTGTTTACGTGCGGCTCCTATTACCACCGAGGAACCAATGACTAATTGTGTTTTCATTTTTTCTGTTTAGATGCGGCTTCTATTACCACTGACGAACCAATGACTAATTGTGTTGTCATTTTTTCTGTTGAGGTGCGACTCCTATTACCACTGAGGAACCAATGACTAATTGTACTCTCCTTTTTTTTCTGTTTAGATGCGGCTCCTATTACCACTGAGAAACCAATGACTAATTGTGTTCTCGTTTTTTTCTGTTTAGGTGCGGCTCCTATTACGACTGAGGAACCAATGATTAATTGTGTTCTCATTTTTTCTGTTCACGTGCGGCTCCTATTACCACCGAGGAACCAATGACTAATTGTGTTTTCATTTTTTCTGTTTAGATGCGGCTTCTATTACCACTGACGAACCAATGACTAATTGTGTTGTCATTTTTTCTGTTGAGGTGCGGCTCCTATTACGACTGAAGAATCAATGACTAATTGTGCTCTCGTTTTTTCCGTTGAGGTGCGGCTCCTATTACCACTGAGGAACCAATGACTGATTGTGTTCTCGTTTTTTCTGTTGAGGTGCGGCTCCTATTACCACAGAGGAACCAATGACTAATTGTGTTCTCGTTTTTTCTGTTTATGTGCGGCTCCTATTACCACTGACGAACCAATGACTAATTGTGTTCTCGTTTTTTCTGTTAAGGTGCGGCTCCTATTACCACTGAGGAACCAATGACTAATTGTACTCTTTTTTTTCTGTTTATGTGCGGCTCCTATTACCACTGAGGAACCAATGATTAATTGTGTTCTCATTTTTTCTGTTTATGTGCGGCTCCTATTACCACTGACGAGCCAATGACTAATTGTGTTCTCGTTTTTTCTGTTAAGGTGCGGCTCCTATTACCACTGAGGAACCAATGACTAATTGTGTTCTCGTTTTTTCTGTTTATGTGCGGCTCCTATTACCACTGAGGAACCAATGACTAATTGTACTCACGTTTTTTTCTGTTTAAGTGCGGCTCCTATTACGACTGAAAAATCAATGACTAATTGTGTTCTCGTTTTTTCTGTTTATGTGCGGCTCCTATTACCACTGAGGAACCAATGACTAATTGTGTTCTCGTTTTTTCTGTTTACGTGCGGCTCCTATTACCACCGAGGAACCAATGACTAATTGTACTCTTG